>LPNX010538467.1:0-10556 GCA_001517045.1 Pseudotsuga menziesii
TAATAAGATAGACTTAGTAAAATATTTTTCAAACTCTTAAATTGAATGCATGGTTTTATCTTTCAATATCCATCGTTAAATGAATCAGAATTACCAAGTTCAATAATTGAATCAAAATTACCCATTTATAAGATGTCATAAATACAATAATCACCCTTCCAAAAACCTTATCAATATTTATGATAACAAAATCACATAACCGAAGGATAAATATTTGGATAAGAAATCACTAGTAGATTGATGACAAATTATTAACACTTATCCACTCAAAATAATAATTTCAAAATAGTAATTTTGTCAACTAATCCATAGTTTGCAAAGGTTTTCTTTAAAAACATTGAATTTCATGTTTTAATAGCTTATGGAATGTCACCATTTTAGTAACTTTTAATTCTTTAAGTTTGCTATATGAAATTCAAACATTTCATCAAACAAAATACAATTTTATTTGAAGAAATAATGTTTTTTAAAGGCTGTTGGGTAGGGGCACAACAGGAGTATAGGGTGGTAACCAAGCTGAGTAACCAAGGATAGAAGCCAATCCAAGTATCCAAGTGAGTAGCTATGGATCCATAGCATTACTAGTCAACTGTGGAAGTGGAGGAAAGGGTCCAAGGGAATTCCTACCCATCAGAGGGAAACTTTCTTTTTGTTCTGCAACCTCTCCCTCCTGGCCTGTAACCCTAAAATGAGAAGGTTTCGAAATATGTACGTCCTCCCCAACAAAAAAAACACGGATTATTTGGGTTTTATATAAGTTTTTACACGGGTAATGAGCGCTCAAGATAGCCCATTGAAATGAAAACTTACACATATATATAGTCTGAGTTCGAGTTTAGCTCCGCAAGAAACCATAACCTGCAATGCTGAGAAGGCGGCATATGTATTGGACACAGTTGAAGATACTTACATGGGGGTTACTGCTGCGTTGGCCAGGAAGCCTTTAGGAAAGATTTCACAATTGCCTTGTGGGGATCAGTTTTGACTATAAATTAGTAGTAACAAGACATAACCTTTGAATATGGGCTGAATCTAAGGGTTGAAATACATTTTTGGGCATGTTTTAGTCTTAAAAGGTGATGAATAACAACATTAAACTAGCTTTGGTAAGTTCTAGTCCAATTTTGATGGTTAAAGCTCCAATTTTGGGCATGAGCAGGGATGGTAAGCGAACTCAATTCTCATTTACAAACTATTTGGAGGGGTTTTAAGTGCATTGTGTGCCCTAGAATAACAATATAAACATTTGATATAGCCTTTTGCATTAGAAAAGGTGACAAAAGTATAAACAATGGTCATAAATCCTTAAAAAATCCAGGTTTGATGTGTGTTAGGGATTCATGTGTATGAAACGAAATCCCTATAGGGGGTGATTTACCTGTGTGACCATTCATGCCTTCTCTGGAGTATTGTTCAACCTGCATGGGGCACTCATGGCAGGTTTGGATAGGTTTGCATGGTAGATTGTGAAGCAATTGTTGTAGTAGCATTTGGATCCTTCAGTCAAGTTGAATCCTTGAATCATTACAGAAGTGGAATCCAACAAAGCGTTTGCTCCATATATCTATGGAATTTAACTTAATAAAGGTGCACAATATGGAAAATTATGAGAAGTTTTGGAGCTTGGGTCTCCTTTTGTTCAGTATATGTGACTTCACGAAATAAAATTATAAAGATAACCAGTAGGTTTTCTAGTTCTTCTCATAGAGATGAATATTTCAATTTGGAAATGTCCTATATGCTTGGAGGGGAGGTTGGATGAAACTAGTAAATACTTTTTTGTTGTTGTTTCAAAAGGCTTAGATTTATAAGTCAATATAATGCACAAAGAGTAATCATTTACATCATTGAATTTCCTCTTACCACCACAATGAGGAAGGCAATCATATCCAACTGGGCTGTAATAGTAGATGACACAATGTGCTCTCCTAGAAAGGAATGAAATCTAACTCCAACTATATTTTTATCATGGTGTAATGTATTTGATAACAACGTGGCTGTGTTAGATGGAAAACTACCTTATGAAAGTTAACATACATTAGCTTTACTGACCCTGCAATGTTTTAAGAACAAAAACTAACTCTAGCTAATTTCCATCATTGTGCATTGTGATTGATGACAATTTGGTTGTGCTAGATGAAAAACTACATTATAAAATCTAACACACATTAGATTTCACTCATCGTGCAATGATTTAAGGACGAAATCTAACTCCAACTTGATTTTCATCACGGTGCAATGTGATCAATGACGATGTGTTGTGTTAGATGGAAAACTACGTTATGGAAGCTAACACACATTATCTTTCACTCATTGTGCCATGTTGTTAGAAGAAAAGCTAACTCTAGCTAGATTTGCATCATGGTGTAATGTATTTGATGACATTGTGGCTGTGTTAGATAGAAAACTACCTTACAAAAGCTAACACACATTAGTTATTACTCACCATGCAACGTTTTAAGAATGAAAGCTAACTCTAGCTAGATTTCCAAAATGGTGCATTTTGATTAATGACAGTGTGGTTGTGTTATATAGAAAACTACATTATAAAAGTTAACACATATTAGATTTCACTCACCGTGTAAAGATTTAATGTTGAAAGCTAACTCCAGCTAGATTTCCATCATGGTGCAATGTGACAATGTGGTTGTGTTAGATGGAAAACTACCTTATGAAAGCTAATACACATTAGCTTTCACTTATCGTGCCATGTTGTTAAAATAAAGCTAACTCCAACTAGATTTTCATCATGGTGTAATGAGCTAACACACATAAGCTTTAATTTATAGTGCCATGTTATTAGAAGGAAATCTAACTCCAACTAGATTTTCATCATGGTATAATGTATTTGATGACAATGTGGTTGTGTTAGATGGAAAACTACCTTATGAAAGCTAATACACATTAGCTTTCACTTATCGTGCCATGTTGTTAAAATAAAGCTAACTCCAACTAGATTTTCATCATGGTGTAATGAGCTAACACACATAAGCTTTCATTTATAGTGCCATGTTGTTAGAAGGAAATCTAACTCCAACTAGATTTTCATCATGGTATAATGTATTTGATGACAATGTGGTTGTGTTAGATGAAAAACTACATTATGAAGGCTAATAGACATTAGCTTTACTCACCGTGCAATGTTTTAAGAACGAAAGGTAACTCCATCTAGATTTCCATCATGGTGCATTGTGATTGATGATAATGTGGTTGTGCTAGATGAAAAAATACACTATGAAAGCTTACACACATTAGATTTCACTCACCATGCAACAATTTAAGGATGAAAGCTAACTCCAGCTAGATTTCTAACATGGCGCAATGTGATTGATGACAATGTGGTTGTGTTACATGAAAAACAACCTTATGATAGCTAACACACATTAGTTTTCACTCATTGTGCCCTATTGTAAAAATGAAAGCTAACTCCAGCTAGATTTCTATCATGGTGTAATGAGCTAACACACATAAGCTTTCCCTTATAGTGCCATGTTGTTAAAAGGAAAGCTAAATCTAGCTAGATTTCCATCATGGTGTACTGTATTTGATGACAATGTGGTTGTGTTAGATGGAAACTACCTTATAAAAGCTAACAGACATTAGGTTTACTCAGCGTGCAATGTTTGAAGAACGAAAGCTAACTCCAATTAGATTTCCATCATGGTGCATTGTGATTGATGACAATGTGGTTTTATTACATAGAAAACTCCCTTATGAAAGCAAACACACATCAGGTTTCACTAATCGTGCCATGTTGTTAAAATAAAAGCTAACTCCAGCTAGATTTTCATCATGGTGTAATGAGCTAACACACATAAGCTTTCCCTTATAGTTACATGTTGTTAGAAGGAAAGCTAACTCAAGCTAGATTTCCATCACGGTGTAATTTATTTGATAATAATGTGGCCGTGTTAGATGGAAAACTACCATATGAAAGCTAGCATACATTAGTTTTACTCATTGTGCAATGTTTTAAGAACGAAAGCTAACTCAAGCTAGATTTTCATCATGGTGCATTGTGATTGATGACAATATGGTTGTGCCAGATGTAAAACAACATTATGAATACTAACATACATTAGATGTCACTTACCATGCAATGATTTAAGGACGAAATCTTACTCTAGCTAGATTTCCATCACAGTGCAATGTGATCGATGACGATGTGGTTGTGTTAGATGGAAAAGTATCTTATAAAAGCTAACACACATTAGATTTCACTCATTGTCCAATGTAGTGAGAAGAAAAGTCAACTCCATCTAGATTTCTATCATGGTACATTGTGATTGATGACAATGTGGTCATGTTAGATGGAAAAATACCCGATGAAGGCTTACACACATTAGATTTCACTCGCCGTGCAATGATTTAAATATTAAAGCTAACTCCAGCTAGATTTCCATCACGGTGCAATGTGATTGATGATGATGTGGTTTTTTTGGAAATCTAACTCCAGCTAGATTTCCAAAATGATGCAATGTCCTTGATGACAATGTGGTTTTATTACATAGAAAACTCCCTTATCAAAATAGACACACATTAGTTTTCACTAATCATGCCATGTTGTTAAAATAAAAGCTAACTCCAGTTATATTTTCATCATGGTGTAATGAGCTAACACACATAAGCTTTCCCTTATAGTGCCATGTTGTTAGAAGGAAAGCTAACTCCAGCTAGATTTCCATCACGATGTAATGTAGTTGATAACAATGTGGCCATGTTAGATGGAAAAATACCTTATGAAAGCTAGCATACATTAGTTTTACTCATTGTCCAATGTTTTAAGAACGAAAGCTAACTCAAGCTAGATTTTCATCATGGTGCATTGTGATTGATGACAATATGGTTGTGCTAGATGTAAAACTACATTATGAATACTAACACACATTAGATATCACTTACTGTGCAATGATTTAAGGATGAAATCTAACTCTAGCTAGATTTCCATGACGATGCAATGTGATCGATGACGATGTGGTTGTGTTAGATGAAAAACTACCTTATGAAAGCTAACGCACATTAGATTTCACTCATTGTCCCATGTAGTTAGAAGAAAAGTTAACTCCAGCTAGATTTCCATCATGGTACATTGTGATTGATGACAATGTGGTCGTGTTAGATGAAAAATACCCAATGAAGGCTTACACACATTAGATTTCACTCACCATGCAATGATTTAAATATTAAAGCTAACTCCAGCTAGATTTCTATCATGGTGCAATGTGATTGATGACGATGTGGTTTTTTTGGAAATCTAACTCCAGCTATATTTCCAAAACGATGCAATGTCCTTGATGACAATGTGGTTTTATTACATAGAAAACTCCCTTATGAAAGTGTACACACATTAGTTTTCACTAATCATGCCATGTTGTTAAAATAAAAGCTAGCTCCAGCTAGATTTCCATCATGGTGTAATGAGCTAACACACATAAGCTTTCCCTTATAGTGCCATGTTGTTAGAAGGAAAGCTAATTCAAGCTAGATTTCCATCACAGTGTAATGTATTTGATAACAATGTGGCCGTGTTAGATGGAAAACTACCCTATGAAATCTAGCATACATTAGTTTTACTCATTGTGTAATGTTTTAAGAACGAAATCTAAATCAAGCTGAATTTTCATCATGGTGCATTGTGATTGATGACAATATAGTTGTGCCAGATGTAAAACTACATTATGAATACTAACACACATTAGATATCACTTACCGTGCAATGATTTAAGGATGAAATCTAACTCTAGCTAGATTTTCATCACGGTGCAATGTGATCGATGACGATGTGATTGTGTTAAATGGAAAAGTACCTTATGAAAGCTAACGCACATTCGATTTCACTCATTGTCCAATGTAGTTAGAAGAAAAGTTAACTCCAACTAGATTTCCATCATCGTACATTGTGATTGATGACAATGTGGTCATGCTAGATGGAAAAATACCCAATGAAGGCTTACACACATTAGATTTCGCTCACAGTGCAATGATTTAAATATTAAAGCTAACTCTAGCTAGATTTCCATCACGGTGCAATGTGATTGATGACGATGTGGTTTTTTTAGATGGAAAAATATCTTACAAAATCTAACTCACATTAGTTTTCACTCATCATGCCATGTTAGTAGGAAACTAACTCCGACTAGATTTCCATCATGGTGCAATGAGCTAATACACATAATCTTTTACTCAGTGTCCCATGTAGTTAAAAGGAAAGCTAACCTCAGTTAGATTTTCATAATGGTGAAATAAGCCAACACACATAAGCTTTTACTCATTGTGCCATCTTCTTATATAGAAAACTAGCCTTATGAAGGTAACACACATTAACTTTCACTTATCGCGCCATGTAGTTAGAAGGAAAAGTAACTCCAGCTAGATTTTCATCATGGTGTAATGAGTTAACATACATGGCTTTTACTCATCGTGCCATGTTGTTAGAAGAAAAACTGACTGTAGCTAGATTTGCATCATGGTGTAATGTATTTGATGAAAATGTGCCTATTTTAGATAGAAAAATACTTTCTGAAAACTAACATACATTAGCTTTCACTCACTATGCAATTTTTTAGGAACGAAACCTAACTCCAGCTAGATTTTTATCATGGTGCAATGCGTCTGATGACAGTGTGGTTGTGTTATATGGAAAACTACCTTATGAAAGATAACACACATTAACTTTCACTTATCGTGCAATGGTTTAAGAGCGAAAGCTAACTCCAGCTAGATTTCCATAATGGTGCAATGTAATTGATGACAATGTGGTTGTGCTACATGAAAAACTACCCTATGAAACCTAACACACATTGTGTATTGTTTGAAGAATGAAAACTAACTCCATCTAGATATCCATCATGATGCAATGTGATTGATGACATTGTGGTTCTGTTAAATAGAAACTACCTTATGAAAAATAACACACATTTTCTTTCACTCATCATGCAAGTTGTTAGAGTGAAAGCTAACTCTAACTTAATTTTTGTCATGGTCATGGAGTTAGCTTTCGCTCTAACAACTTGGCACAATGAGTGAAAGCAAATATCATGGAGTTATCTTTCACTCTAACATATTGACATGTATGTTCAGATAGAATCTCTTATTTGATGACAATGTGGTTGTACTAGATGGAAAACTACCATAAGAAAGCTAACACATATTAACTTTTATTCGCCATGCAATTTTCTTATAAGGTAAACTAACTCGAAATAAATTTCCATAATGGTGCAATGTATTTGATCATAATGTGGTTATGTTGGATGAAAAATTACCTTATGTAAGCTAACACTATGATTAGCTATTATCGTGAGCCATTTAATGATCATCTTGATTAGTTATTATAATGACCTCCACAATTGTTTTTGTACATATAATTACAAATAGAATGACGTGTGCATTTATAATATTTTTGAATTCATGTTTTTTTCAATAATTTGAAATTGTGGTAATAGTTTTTTTCCTTTTTTTTCCAGAAACAATGGAGTTTGATGCGAGTAAAATTGCAAAAGAAGTGACTTCAAAATGTTAGAATTCTTTATCTTCTTCATATGTATGAATTGAGATGTTATAAAATATGTTTTCATATTACTCTTTAATTGATGCTTTTAATTGTTTTCGAAACTACCGTAATATTTTCTACAAATGTTTTCAGATGCTAAGAATCATCATGCAAATGAAATTTCAAAGAAATCATCAAGGAAAAGAAAGAATACAAATATGACACTACAAAAGTCTCCAACCATTGGTATGGGATTTTCAAATTTAGTTATTTACAAATAATTATACTATATTCTAGTATGCAATTTCACACTAGATGAACTTTGATATATCATTATGTGGGTAGTAAACTTCCATAGCACATAAACTTCCTTGTTCTTCTGCATGTGAATTAAAATGATGTATTATATGGTAGATTATTAATGTTTGATATTTCATGTTTTCTTTAACCATTGCAAACAATTTTTTCTACTATTGTTTCCAGATACTATTGAATCTAATGCAAATGAAATTACAATTAAAGCATCTAAGAAAAAACGAAAAGCAAGTGGTACACAATCAAAGCCTACTCAAGTTGGTATTGCAGTTTTATATCTTATTTATTCTAATTTAGTATTGTTAGACTATATGATATTTTCAACTTTTAATAGAATATTAAATGACGATATTTATAATTATAATTTCATTTTGATTTATGTTAATAATTTCTTATTCTTGTTTTCAGAATTGCTCAGTTCAAAAGCAAGTGAAATGCCACATCCATCAATCATGCAACGAGAAAGACTTCATTCAAGTCAAAATATTATGAATGCACCAATTTCTACTTCTACTTTTCAAATGATTAGAAAGTATAATACATCCAATGAATATGAGTTTGTGGGAGATTGGTATGTTCAGATAGAATGTCCTCCAAATATGTTCCCTGATATGTGTCTGTTTGGATCCATAGGTGAAAAAGATCCAATTATATTAGGGATAGTTGTTAATTGTTATGCTCATGGTGAGACTGACATTGTATTTCAAGTGGAGGCTATCAATGGACAATAAGTAAAATTAGTCTCTTGTCCAGTGGAGTACACAAAATTTAGACCAGATTTAATTGAAGCTTCAAGTAAAGATCCGCCAAACACAATGAAAGAGTCAATGTTTAAGTTGAATAGTTATGAAAGCTTCAATAAATCGGGGTTAAAGAGTTGCATAGATCTTTTAGAACGTACCACAAAAGTTATAAAATATCGCAATGTCAAAAAGATGAAAACATCATCTGTGCTTCTTTATTTGCATCAAAGAGGTAAATTACCTCATAAAATACCAGAAGATAGAATTGATGCTCATATTCATGCTTTAAGGAGAATATATTTAAAAGATTTGGAAGAAAACATTGCATCAAGTGGTTTCACACCTACTACAGAATTTAAAAAAACTGAGAAAATGGAAACTGAGACAGTGAAACTTGCAGATAATTGTGATGAAATTCATGAATCCTTCAAGGAATGTTATTTATTTTCAAGCTCCTTCAACATAAAGGTGGATGTTCAAATATGCATAGAAGCACCAAAAGTGTTTAAATTGATATCATGAGATGATGCAAATGTTCAGGTGTTGGTGAAATATTTTTTAGAAAAATTTCAAACATCATTGCCCGATGCTCTCTTGATTCCATTTGATAAAAATGAGCCCGATCCACTAGCAAACCATGTGAAAATTGTAAATGAGACAGATATAAATGCTATAAATGTCAACTTTTGGATAGTTGATGGCCAACATACCATTCAAGCCGCCAAAGAAATTATAACAAATCCCAAGTATAGTGTATCTGTGGAGGCAAAAAAAAAGTATAAAGAACGTTCTGTTCGATTCTTGGATCCATCAGTTGATCCCAATGTTGTGATTCGCATTTGTTGTCAATTAAATTCTGCAAATAATGTCTTCTTCAAAACTCCTTTCATTGATTGTGTGCGCTCTACACGACAGTTCTTAATTGATAATGACAAATTAAAGAAAAGGAGGACTGGAAATTCTAAGACATTGGATGACAAGGTATGTAATTTTAATTATTTTTGCACCTAAACTATTTTAATAATGGATTTTTATTATTATATATTGACTTATTTAATTTCAAAATATTATTCATATTTTCATATATACATTGAATTCTTATTAGTTTATGTTTGTTATTTTTAACAGATTGATGATAAAATGTTGTGCTCCTTCTTTGATTGTACACTTTCAAATTTTGTTGATAAAAAAATTCTTTTATATCTTGATCAACCTGTTTGGGATAAATGGGACACTGTTTTTAATTGTTTCCAATTAGGTGCATTGGACTGTTCTCCGAGCCAACCTGGTTCTCAAAAGTACAAAATAAATCATCTAAATACTTTGACAGCTACTTCTTTTCGCCCCCTTCAGGGATTAACCATTGAATAAATTGGCTCTGTAGCAGATAAGATATTGGATGGAACCATTTGGTTTTCTATTCCATCGAACCATCCAACTGATGCCATAAAGTTAAAAGATTATTGTTCTAAATTGGAAACAAAAAGAACAATCTTGGATGCAATGGTTCAATACTGTCAAAGTCACGATAAAAAATTGAATGATAAGGCTTTAACCACATCCAAGATTCTTGAGCATTATGAAATAAATGATATCATATTTTCCAATTTTTGTACACCTGTTGAAGGGTCTACTTATGTAAAAGGATTGCGGAAAACAAAAATAGAGTCCTTTTCTCAGCAAGCATGTGAAGTACTCAATAGATTAATAAGTGGATCAACAAATGTTCAACAAGATGACAAATTTGAATTTGGGTGCCAGTTTGGGGGCCCTAGTCTTCTCTCAATAATTTTGCACTCTTTCCCTTCTCTGGTTGAGCCAGTACTATATACCGACCTTGTTGTTCTAGATGCACTTTCTTTGAAAGAAGAATCATTCCACATGGCTTATTATATTGAATTGTTTCGATCTTTTATCGACAAAAATGGGTTGACAGAATTTACTATAGTTATGTTAGAAGACCTTTGGTCATTTAAAGATGTCCACCAAGCTTTGGAAATTGCCATAAA
>LPNX010538467.1:10858-76424 GCA_001517045.1 Pseudotsuga menziesii
ATTTTCTTAAATATAAAAGAATAATTGCATGCATTGTACAAAAAGAGTCACAAAGGACAACCATGTTGAAAATTCACAAAGCTTTTCAATTGCCAGGATCAAAATCCATCAACATCCTGGAAAATTCAGGTATCACAATTTGTTGTTTCCATTATAATTGTTTGGTTTTATCATTGTTTATAAGTCTTAATTGACTACTTTAGTACATAGACTAATTATGGGGATTGTAAAGCAGAAAATGTCGACAGCGGTTTACAAAACAACCATCAAGATAATGTAGATAATATTGAAAAAGGTTTGGAAATTGAAGCCAAAAGAGAAGAATATATCATACCAGGTATGTAATTTGTTTGATTATTTCTCTTGTTTTTATTTAATATTATCTTTTCAACTATTAAACCCAAACTTGATGAACTCCTTGGAAAATTTTGGTACTACACTTCCTTAGATGTTTTTATTATATTGATTTGGATTATATTTTGTTTATAATTCTTAATTCGCAAGTTTTTTTACTGCAATGACTAATGATGGAGATTGTAAAACAGAAAATGATGAAAATGGGCAACAAATAAATAATCAAGTTAATTTGAACAACAAAGAAACAAATTTGGATGTGGAAATAGAAGGGAATGAGATTATTTTACTAGGTACATAATTTTTTTTGTTATTCATCTTGTTATTTTTAAAATCTATTTATTTGCCATATTGCATAACAATTTTGATTGTCGATTATAGGGAACTATAAGAACAAAGGCATTGATCAAGACCATGGTCACAAAATGATGGAAATGGAAAATCCATTAACAGATCAAATTTTGGTAGCATGTACTTACTTTGAACTCTTGTTTCTCTTGTATTCTGTTGATTATAGTTCACAAATACAATGAATATAATAATTAGGATAATGTGTCACAAAGCTAAAAAATATGAACATACTATGTCGATTATTTATTGTGGTTAATTGTTTGTTTAGTTATTTAATGAATTTTATTCATTGTCACAATATTTTCTTTATGGTACAATTTATTTGATGACAATGTGCTTGTGCTAGAGGGATAACTTTCCTACACTGTCCAATGTTGTTAGAAATTCCATTGTGCTTCTGCTTGAAGTAAAACTAGCATACATAATATTTCCTTCATTGTGCAATGTATGTATCTGATAACAAAGTGGTTGTACTAGTACGAAAGCTAACACGCACTAGCTTTCATTCACTATGCAATGTTGTTATAAATTCCCTTGTGCTTGTGCTAGAAGGAAAGCTAACTCAGGTTAGATTTCATTCACTATGCAATGCGGTTATAAATGGCTTTGTGCTTGTGATAGAAGAAAAGCTAACCGTGTAATGTTGTCGAAAATGCTCTTGTGCTTGTGCCATACAGAAACCAACCTTATGTTACATTTCTTTCATTGTCCAATGTATGAACTTGATGACAATACCATTCTGCTGGTAGGAAAGCTATCACATGTTAGATTTCATTCAATGTGCAATGGTGTCGTTAGAAATGACCTTCTGCTGATGGTAGAATGAAGGCTAACATGAATTAAATTATATTTATGATGTAATGTATTTGATGATAATGTGCTTTTACTAGAAGAAAAATTAGCATCTTATTTAATGAATTTTATTAATTGTCACAATTCATAATATTTTTCATGTTTATTGTAGTGACTAGCAATGACAACAAAGACATTGATAAGGAGAACGTGGAACAAAGTTGTAATCAAGAACACAATATCGTATCAGGTATATAAAAACATTTTCTTGCTTGTTTTCATATTTAGTGAGTTTAATTCATTGTAACATTTCATAAGATATTAATTGTATATTATAGAGGAAAACACAAACAAAGATAATAATAGGAAGATAGTGAAACAATGTTAAAATCAAGAACACAATCTAATATTAGATATGTATAGCTTGTCAACTTGTAATTCTCATTTGTTTAATGATTTTTATTCATTTTCACCATTTTTTTAATGTTTAATTCATAGACAAATAAGGAGAACAAAGAGAATGATGAAGCGCAAATATATAATCATAAACATAATATCATATTAGGTATTTCTAACTTGTCTTGATTTTTTGATATTTTTAAAATTTTAGTCCTTGTAAGAATGATAACATTTTAGATGTTTATTGTGGGGACAAATAAAAAGAATAAAACTAACAATTATCACAATATTAAAGATGTATATATGTATTTCTTTTTAAAAGTGGCATTGCAAATGTTTTCTTTCATTACCAATTAAGTAATAAACGTGTTATATTAAAAAAATAGATCAAAAGAATATTTAAATTGGTATTCCATTAAAGGTTTAATGTTTTATTCTCTAGGTTCTATGCAGATATTGCGACAAAGGAATGGCCAATCTGAAAACAGTATACAAAGTACTCAAGGTGAGTGTATTTTTTCAACAATTATTTCTTAATGATTTTTGTAGCATGAATACAATGGCTTGACTATTTTATCTGTTATTGTGTTACAGGAAAAATAAATGTAAAAAAAATAGTTATATTTGAATTAAAAGACATTTTTTATTACAGCATTGATGATGATGCAACAAGAGAACATATTGAGAAAATGGGAAGCGTTGTAGATTGCGCAATAGATAAAAAACAAATATGGTTTCATCCACATGCAAATTTTTTTCTTGAAATGTTTTTCAAGAATGAATCTCTTGAGATTCGAATTTGGTTGACTAATTTGAAGCTAAACACGTCAAGAGTTCTAAAAAAATTGGTTTCAGATATATCACAAAATCAACTTGTGTTTGTGTGGACTACTTCAGATTGCAAGCCACAAAAAGGAAATAAGGCCGCTGAGAATCCAACAAAAGTTATACACACTAAATCTTTGAAAAAAGTGTGGGATACATATAGTCAATATGATGTAACTAACACTGTTATAGTGGATTGTTCATATGAGAGAGTTAAAGAAAACCCCACAGACAATGTGATTCTTGCAACTCCATTCATTGGAAATAACCAAGGGGATAAATGGTTGATCGATGAGCTATGGAGAATGTTGAATAAGTTCAACAAAGAAACAGATGTCCGAGATACTTTGAAGGCTTTTCGGTGATGAATTGTTCTTCATTATATGTATGACCTCATGAATTATTATTATACATGCAACATTTTTCAAATTAAGTTCTTATATTTTATTATGCTTTGTCATTATTATAAGTTAACATATTTTTATTTTATTATTATTTTTATATAAATATATTGAGTTAATAAAGGTTGCTAATTTCAATTGATGTTTAATGTATGAAGTTGGATGTAGAGATTATTAGATAAATGGTAAGTTTGTTTGAATTGGACCATTCAATTAATTATTGCATGTGTGGTTTAATTGATCATTATATCTCTTATAAATTACTGGTTTGAAGAATGGTTAAATGTGAATTTATAAAAAAAAATTATTTCAACATATGATTAGGTTGTATGTGGAAATTTACATATAAAAAATTTGATTGCTTGTATTGGGCCCTTCTAATTATATTTTCCATTCATAATGCTAGAAGGAAATTTACTATATGAAAGCTAGCATGCATTAACTTTGATGACAACGCGGTTAGAAGGAACTCTAACATGAATTATATTTCTTTCATGACGTAATGCATTTGATTACAGTGTGGTTGTGTTAGGTGGAAAACTACCATATGAAAGATAATTAGTTTAATTGTTTGAATTGTGTCACTATAATTATATTTTCCCATTGCAGCTTTATGAACTATTATTAATAACAAAAATAAAGTAGAATAAAAGTATTTGATTAATGTATATGTTATCATATCATTAGTTCAATCAATAGAATGAGGCTACTATAATTATATTTTTTAATTGCCCTTTAACTCCTTATATGATTTCCTTTGTATAATAATGGAAAATTTTGACAATAGATAGGAATTACAATAATTTTTAATATAATTTTAAATATTATGTTTTGATGTCTTTAAGTAATGAAATGAAGCTATGTTAATGTCAATGATGTTTTTGGTTGCAGCATAGATGGGAATTAATATCAGTTGAAAGATGTTGTTGATCTTTGAAATGGAAGGAGTGCTCTTCGCGTCATATACTAGAGATGAACCAAATTGTCCTACTCAAAGAATACCAGATTGGGAATTTGGTGACAAGTCCTATTTTTTAAGGCCTTTTCAGTCAGAATTATTAAAATACTACTTAAAGAATTATGATGTTGCAATATGGACATTAAATGGCACATATAAGTACATTCAACATGTACTTGAAAAATCAGATATTGATATAAGAGACTTTGAATTCACATGGGATAGGTCCCATTGTCATTTGCAAAAAAAATTCAAAGCAGGGGGTACAATACAATATTATGAGAAAAGGTTGAGTGATGTGTGGTCCGAGTATGGATATAAATATGGAGAATCAAATGTATTGCTAATAGATACATCAAGTCCTACTTCTCAATTTGTTGGATATCGATCAAACCATATCTTGATAAAGGCCTATACATGAGAAGACCATGATACTTGGCTTATGCAAGTTTTATTACCCTTTCTTAAGACACTTCATCGTATCAAAGGGAAACGTGAGTACATTAGAATGTTCAATAGAACATCAACTTCATTGTAATAGATGATGATTTTTTTCAGAAATTTGATCACTGTAGAAATAATAGATCAATGCTATGTGCAATGATGCTAAGAAGAAGCACATGAAATAGATCTTGCTACTAAGAATTCTCACAAGCATACACAGGAAAATAATAGAGAAGAAAAGAGACTGAATCACATGAATGAAGAGATGAATATTGGTGTGTATCCTTCCATTGAATAATTATGAATAATAGAGTACATAAATAGTACATCCCTCATGGGGAAGTAGAATTGTATGGAAACAACTCATAAAGCTCAAAAAGGCTGACTTACCAAAATATAGCAAACCCCCATAGGTGGATAAAGCACTTGCTAAATCTATCAAGGACCTCACGAGTTGGCAAAAGCATGAGTGAGTTGTCAAGGAGATGGAAGTAACATGCTAATCCTATAAAATGGAGGAAAACTAATGGAGGGTGGGTTGGAAACAAAAGCACCCAGTTTCCTAGTTGACTAGCTTTTATCTTATCCATAGAAAAGCAGGATAAAGCAGAAAAAGCAGAAAAAAGCAGAATTTGCTATAAGGTCCTACATACTAATTCTAGATGAACCCAGAATCAGAAATAACTCATTCCTAGGATATAGATGGCATGCATTGACTTTAAGGTGCCACCTAATTAAGCTAGTGGGTGAATAATTAATCAATAATGATTAATTATTTTATCCTAAGTTGTGAGTGGGTTTAATATATTCCAACACCCCCCTATAAGTCTGACTTTATGATGGTATGACAAAAAATATGGATGCATATGGATGCATATAGGGCCCAGCAACAAGGCTATGGTCACCCTTTTACAATTATTATGTCCAGAAAAGTGAGGAAAGAGGCAAAAACACATGGGGAAAATCCTCCCTCAAGATAGGACAAGGCACAAAATTTGAAATATGTCTTCAACATATCCTTATCTTCACTTGAATCATCTGAGTGAACTTCTTTTGGATGGAAGACTTGTTGAAGAAATCATGAACTCCATGATCATGTGCTGGAGTGTAGAACCTGTAAGAAGGAAGAGGAGAGACTCCTTGTATCTCATCATCTGATGAAGTAGGAGCATTATCTGAATGCTTATTGCTGCTGTCAAACTCTGATATGCAAACATAATCTGAAATGGAAAAGATATTTGTGCATACTCCTTCCCAAAGAGTACAAAAAATAAGGCAATTTATTTCACACCCTATTCCCTGAATAGCTGCAAAATTGTGATGTGAATCACATGTACATCTTCCAATCTGCTGTAGCACCTGTATAGATCTGATATGAGGCTGATAAAACACTGATATATAAGAAAAATTAGCATATGGAACAGCAAATACAAAGGCTTCAGTGGCTCCATGAGAATATAGGGCTAGACTAGGAAAATTATGAACAACTCGGGAAAACTGATAGGTGTAAAAATCTGAATAATGGATGGGCATAAGATCTGAACCATAAGTGTTTATAAAAGATCCAAAAATGTTTAATATCAGTCCAAATATGACTAAGTACATGGATAACCAGCCAATTAAGGACAGGAAAGACTTCAAACCATGCAAGATAAATATCACTGCATAAGAGACCAATGAGGAATCAATAGGTGATCTTGGGATTTGTATAGTCTTTGGATTATTCAGAGGTATGGTAGATGGTATGGATGGTGGTATTATATGTGTCATGACATGCATATCATCCTGCAAACAATATTCTAAATCAGATATACAAGCTTGTGAGAAAGAGCTGCTCAAAGGTAAGTCAATATCTAGTGAAAAATCACAATTTTTGGGAGATGAATCTAGTAGACTGAGAGGAGGATCATCAAAGAAAGATTATGATATTTATGATTATTATATATCAGAGGATAAATCTATATCAGAGACATGAGAAAAGGAGAGAACTCTGGCACTCAAAGCATAAGTTATATCACCTTGGAACTGCGCAGTATGACATTGTTCTGAGGAATCAGCAGGCTTCTCTAGTCCATTTGGAACTTCGATCTTGTGCTTCTCAAGAAGCTGAGACATGATGTCCATCTTCTTCTTGAAACACTTCTTCTCTGAATGAAAACCCTTGCTTCAATAAGAACACTTGGATGTGCTCCCTTTCTTCTTAGCTTTCTTCATTAAATCTTCATATGAATCTTCATCTTCACTTTCTGACTTTGGCTTCTTCACAATTTGCTTCTCTTTTGATTTGAATTTATTGCTTCCTTGAACCAAGAGAGCATGATACTTGCCCTTTGGAGAATTAAGGACACCCATATGGATCAATTTATCTTGCTCCTTTGTCAGTGAATCAAGAAAAGAATTTAAAGAAGGCATTTTCCACTTAGGAACAGCAAGCCTAGTAGCATGAAAAGTAGGCACAAAAACTGAGTAATCAGGACCCAATTTTGAAAGAATGGAAAGGATTAATTGATCATCTTCTTTCTCAATCCCACATTTCTTGAGCATTAGAACAAGTGACTTGAACCTGGTGAAGAAACCCTCAAGAGATTCGAAATTGCTTGGACTCAGTGAGAATAACTCAATCTCCAATTGATGCGCTCTTAGCTCATCTTGAATTCCAAAGAGAGACTCCAATTGAGTCCATACTTGGTTTGGAGTGGTCAAACCATCTAGATGAAAGAGTAGATCAGGAGAAATAGAGAGGCAAAGCAATCCATAGGCTTCATCCAACCTATTATGCCACTTAGCTTTCTCAATCACAGCATTGGGCTCATTCTCCAAAGCTAGTGTAACTCTATATAATCCTCTACTGCGCAATAGAATGGAGATTTTTGCTTTCCATTCGTGTTAGTTGAAGGAAGTAAGAATTATAGCTGATGAAGAATCCATATTTCTGAATTTATGTGCTCAAGAATCAAATCTCTGCAACCTGCAAAACAAACTAGGAGAAAATCTTGAAGCTCTTCTTCAGAGAGGGATAGGAGACTGGAAGCACTCCTCAACTCTGTAGAAATAATAGATCAACCTTATAGCTCTGATACCATGTAGAAATAATAGATCAATGCTATGTGCAATGATGCTAAGAAGAAGCACAGGAAATAGATCTTGCTACTAAGAATTCTCACAAGCATACACAGGAAAATAAGAGAGAAGAAAAGAGACTGAATCACATGAATGAAGAGATGAATATTGGTGTGTATCCTTCCATTGAATAATTATGAATAATAGAGTACATAAATAGTACATCCCTCATGGGGAAGTCGAATTGTATGGAAACAACTCATAAAGCTCAAAAAGGCTGACTTACCAAAATATAGCAAACCCCCATAGGTGGATAAAGCACTTGCTAAATCTATCAAGGACCTCACGAGTTGGAAAAAGCATGAGTGAGTTGTCAAGGAGATGGAAGTAACATGCTAATCCTAGAAAATGGAGGAAAAATAATGGAGGATGGGTTGGAAACAAAAGCACCCAGTTTCCTAGTTGACTAGCTTTTATCTTATCCATAGAAAAGCAGGATAAAGCAGAAAAAGCAGAAAAAAGCAGAATTTGCTATAAGGTCCTACATACTAATTCTAGATGAACCCAGAATCAGAAATAACTCATTCCTAGGATATAGATGGCATGCATTGACTTTAAGGTGCCACCTAATTAAGCTAGTGGGTGAATAATTAATCAATAATGATTAATTATTTTATCCTAAGTTGTGAGTGGGTTTAATATATTCCAACAATCACAAAAAACATTCTGATTTTTCAATACAACTTGGACATACTTTTTAGTGTTTATATATTTTTTTGAAATATATGGGAATTTATAGTTATATTAATATAGATTTTTGTTGTTGTTTAAAATTGATTTTGCATTGGCTTTCATATTTATTTACTTATGTGCATTACTACTTGTGTATAAATTGAAATTTAAAGTTTAAAATAATGATGCAATTCTTACCAAAAATATTAGAATCATTTACTTGATAATAAATTCTAAGTGGTCTATTCATGTTAAATTAATATGAAATGGGTCATAGGTGATTTAGTTAAACCTTTTGAACTATTTAAGATATTTGATTTCTCAATCCAAAACTTCTCCTAAATTTATATACTTCAATAAATTAATTTTTGTAACCACGATCATAATCATTGACTTAATGATTTTTAGCTGCCTATAATATGCATTCATATGAATTTATAAATGACAGATGTGATTTTGAAATAAAATTTTGTTGTAAATAAATTTTCATTTTACTTGCTCTATTTGAAATTATATGGCATTAGACTCCATTGTTTCTAAAAATAAACGAAAAAATTCAAGAACATTGCACACTGAATGAAAGCCACCTCTAGATTATATTCTTGTAACTTTGACTGTAGGAAAGCTAAAAGGTAGAGATGCTAGCTTTCCTAACTTTCCATCTAACACAAACACAATTACATTGCATCGCGAGTTAGATTTCATATGTTAGTTTTTCATCTAACATATCCAGATTGTCATCAAATACATAGCACCATGAAGGAAATCTAACTCGAGTTAGCTTTCCTTATAACAACATTGTAGGGTGAACGAAATCCAATGCATGGTGAACGAAATCCAATGCATGTTAACTTACAAACGTTAGCATTCCATCTAACAAAACCACATTGTCATCATATACATTACACTGATAAGGAAATCTAACTCGGGTTATCTTTCCTTCTAATAACATTGCATGGTGAATAAAATATAGCACATGCTATTTGTTGATTTTTAATTACTTTTAATACGCATTAATACTCGTGTATAAAAGTGAAATTTAAATTTTGAAAAAATGATGCAATTCTTACCAAAAAAATTAGAATTAATACGAAATGGATCATAGCTGATTCAATTGAACTTTTTGAACTATTTAATATATTTGGTTTCTCATTCAAAAACTTTCCATAAAATTGTATACTTAAATCAATTACTATTTATAATCATAAGTATAACATATTTTAAAATAATATGGCATAATGACTTTGAATTGCCTATAATATGCATTAATATGAATCTATAAATGAGGGATGTAATGTTAAAATAAAATTGCATTGCAAATAAATTTCTATTTCTTAAAAATAATTTAATTCATAATCAGTTTTAAGTGGATTGTTCAAGATCATTAGAGGAAATACATAGATGGGTTAAGTTTTTGAATTTTTCGAACTATAAAGGCATTTGAATTCATTGTCCAATGATAAATTTTTACAAATTCGTATTTTTAAAATAAATTGAAATCATACCATATTTGTCAACAAGCCACAAAGTTATTTAATTGTATTTTAGTTAATTATATGCATGAATATGAGTGCATAAATGTGATAAATACATTTTGAAATAAAACTACATATAAACTACTATGATGCATTTTGTTTTTTAAATTTTTAGAATTTCTTGATAATCCGTGTTAAGTAGAATATTCATGTTAAATTTGGGAGAATATGGGTCACACATGAATGACTTCATTTTCTTTTGTTTACTCGAATATATTAGATAGAAAACCTCTTGCAACATAGCATGTCAAAATTAAGCTTTTTGCAATTTTTTTGGATTATTTCTTTTCAATATATCTCAATGTCTCACCGTTCTTAACATTTAATAAATTATGGATATTCATACATACATCATTATTGATGGCCAGTACCCATGTTCTACTTCTAATTGAGACAATGTTTTCTTTTGAATGTTTGACTACTAAAGTTTTAGAATAACTAATGATAAAATTATAATTGAAGAAATAGTTTCCTCGATTAATCATGGTAAATGGGAGAATCATTTGTCATAGATGAGTGACTTTGGATACACACTTAATCTTGAAAATTAATATCTTAAATAACTTATTTGTAGTTACTTTGAATCATTAGTAATCAAAGAACACAAGGACATACAAAGTTTGACTAAAATTCATTAAAAATGTGTTTCAACATCTATCTCTAATTCAATATATTCAAAATTCTTGTCATTTTGTCCTCTTCATGAAAGCAATGATCAAACATGGTGTTTTATAATATAAATATTTTTAGAACTTCGGTCACCTCAAATATAGTATAGAGCATGTCTTAG
Organism: Pseudotsuga menziesii; assembly: GCA_001517045.1. Classification (NCBI taxonomy): domain Eukaryota; kingdom Viridiplantae; phylum Streptophyta; class Pinopsida; order Pinales; family Pinaceae; genus Pseudotsuga; species Pseudotsuga menziesii. The sequence continues at coordinate 21,500 of LPNX010538467.1, forward strand.
AGTATTATAGTATAAAATTATGTGTGCAATTTCATTCAATTTGGATTATTCCCACATAATATATCTCATTGTCTCAAAGATTTTAACATCTACAAAATTATTAATATTCATAGACTCATCAGGATTTATGTCCAACCCATCTAGTTCTAATTGAGATGTAATATTTCCTATACTAGTTCTATTTGAGATGTAATATTTCCTTTTAAATGGTTGAATACTAAAGTTTTACTTGAAATAAATAAAAAATATTAATTGAGAAAATACTTCATTGGATTAATTATTCCAAATTTAATGGAATAGTTCTTTGAGTTGATTTTTCTAGATTTAATAGAATATGTATTTAGAGATTTAACAAGAAAATCAATGTGGATGAAGTCCTTGTAATAGAATATTTCCAAATTTAATGAAATATGTGTTCACAGGTAGGGGATGTCGCGTTGTAGTTGACAGAGGAGTTTGTTTCTCAGGCCATAGGTTTACCATGGGTAGGAGAATGTTGGTATAAGGGAAAACATGTAAATAATGACGATTAGAAGGATTTCTTGACTCCAGCTAACCGGCAAATGAAATATAAGTCTTGTTTCCCTTCTCGGCTACTCAAGAAGAAATGGCGCTCTCTGCTCGAACTTATTATCAGGTATGTCACGTGTGAAGGTCAACTTTCCCAAACCCAGTTTTATCATATTTGGATTTTAATGGTTTTCAAAGGGCGTCTTGTGAACATGCCGTATTATTTCTTAAATAGTTTGCATAAGATGGCTTGTGCCTATCATAGTAATGTGTGGGATAAGGAACGAAGCCTATTTCATCATGGGCTGATTAAAATATTTGTTTCCTACTGGCTGGGAGAATTGGGGGATTCTTGGGAATCATTTCTCACCCATAATGAGTTTGGGGAAAATGAGGAGTGGTCCCGACGGAGGCCCAAAACTAGGCGAAGATGTATCAAGACAGAAGAAGCTGGGACTAAGTTAGAAGAATGTGGCTCTCAAGATGATCTTGACAATGAGGTATCTGAATCTAGTCAAACACTAAGTAGCAGCGACTTTAAGGTCAAGTATGAAGTGAACCCTGAGACATCTGTTGATGATTCTCAGCCTCGGATGAAAAAACCGGTGATTACAGCACCTTGCCCAAATGATGATCTTCCTCATTCACAGGCCAACGTTAGTAAAAAACTAGTTGAAGAGCAAGTTAGTAGAGTACTGAGTAATCAGGTTATTCATTGAACCACTCATAACATGATGGTCATGTTCTTTGCTAGAAGAGCCTTGAGTGTAGGGGATGCCCTTGTCATTCAATTGAGTGATTCTTCGGAGCCTCGTCCCAATCAAGCTCAAATTGGCTCAACCATTCTTGACCTAAAATATGTATCTATCTTTGAAACTGATGCTGGGGGTGTCCAACAAGTAAATCCTAGGTTTGATGTGGATCAAGAAATTGATCAGAAGCCATGTGCAGAGGAGAGAGATAGAGGGGAGCCGAATGTAGGAATGAAAGGAAAACCTAATCAAATTCCTTTTGCTCATGTCATATCATCTTTGGAAACTGATTTGAAAGAGGATCAGGTTATTAGGGCGTTTGCTATGGAAGAAATTGCAAGCTTGAAAGTCGATTTGACTTCCTGGGTTAAAAAATGGAATCTTTTGAGAGTGAAGAAGCTTAGATATAAAGCTCAGTTTAAAAACCTTCTTTCAAGAAATCAAAATTTGATCAAATAAAATAAGATTGCTAATACAAGGAATCTTAGATTTAAGGCCAAATTAAATGAAGTAAGAAGGAATGTGCCGATTCAACTTTCTATTGAATCAACCCTTAAAATTTGGTATTTATTTTTGCTATCATGAAGTTCAATTTTCTCTTATGGTTTAAATCTTTTTTAGGCATACAGACGATTTGAAATCGAATTCTAGAGGTTAGTAATGTCCTGTATTTTTCAGTTTTCGTTCTTGAGGCAAAGTGTTTTTCTTTATTTAATAAGGATATCTGCAGAATTAAAATTCCGCAGCCATCCTATTTATTTTTATGTGATTTTTATTCGCACTTTGCTAACTGATTTTGTTTTAAAATGCCAGGTATTAAGGATTAAATGAGATGCATATTTATGATATGCTATATTTTTGGGTTTTGATTGGATGGAGTTTACTCATTGGAGGATGCCTTGAATATGCAACTGTTGTCTATTTTGCTGGTTCTATGTTCCTATTTCTGAGCATCATCAGTTGATGGATTGCCGGATATAGTGATTCCTCATGCAAGGGGAAAATGATACTTGATTTTATCCAGTAAGTTAGCTATTTTCTTTCAAATTATTCCATCCTGGTGGTTATTCAACAACATACCCAGGATCATGGCATTTTTTTTGGTCTGTATTCAGATAAGAATACACGTATTATCATAGAAATAGGGTGGTCAGTTAATTAGTAGTTGGTTTGTTCCCTATATAAAAAAGTTCCAAACATTGATAAAGGGTTCGATTTCTGAGACATTTGGAGAATTGATATTATATGGTATTATACTTTATTCTATTGTATTGGTGTTTTTGGAACTTCTTCTAAAGATCAATGAATGTTGCAGGATATTAAAGACCCTAGCTAAGTCTTTAAAATATTTGTGTTGTGTTACTGATTATTCTCTTTTGTTATCTTCACTTTCATATATATATATATATTGTGCTATTATATGTGAAATATGTTTTTATGGATTTCGAATAATTACACTAGCCTAAAATGTAAATGGTTTACTGTTACGTTGATATGAATGAACTTCTTCACAATTTCAATTGTTTATAAATATATGTTTGATAAATTACTAACTTGCAGGTTGACCTTGTTTCATTTACAAGTTAGTATATGATTATATTTGTTATGTTTCACAATTGTGTATATGTTTGATACCATTTGATAATAGGTTTTAATTTTTTGTTTGAATTATTCTGCAACGGAATATCATCTTATTGTGAGATAATTCAGATTTAATTATGTTTTTGGAGACTTTTTCTAACAATCCATAATTATTGATCATCTTATGCTTTAAAACCTCTTGTCAAATTAATTACTCATGCTCTTGGTCGAGATAGGTAATTTGCATTTTAGATTATCATAGAACAGAATTAGAAGCTGTTAATTTGCATTTAGTTTAGAGGTAGTTTTCTTTTAGAATTAGTTGGTCAGTTAGTTTAATTTCTTTGTTTCGACTAAAATATTGAGTTAAGAAAATATTTTCCACACACACCCTATAGAGACTCTCTATTTGGAGAGCACATCATACAAGAAATAGGGCCTTGATCATGTGAAGGATAATTACTTCAAACACATACAAGATTGTATTAAGTCAAGTGTGTGGCCTGTCTTTCCCTAAGTTGGCCTAGGTCAGTATTTTCAGCTTAAACTACCCAGTTAATTCATGCATCTAAATTAACAGTTTTGGAGATAGAAAAGGATTTATTGTTCCAAGATTTAAATTATAGAAAAGAGAAATTGTTAAAATTTGTTGAAGAGAAGGGTCAGTGGTAAAAGGAAAGAGCTTTCCTTATAGCCAAAACTGATGTATTGAATGAAAATAAAATATTTTGGAAAAATAAAGAGAAGAGGAAGAAAAGAAAAGACAGATGGAAACAGGTTAGCCAAGTGTGAAAAAAAGTACACAAACTATAGTTCAAGATATGTCTCAAGTTAGCTTGAAGGATTAATTGATCAGAGGGTTAAAAGAAGAAAATCATAAATTGTATGGAGTAGTTAAGAATAATGAAGAGGAGAAGAAATTTTTTGAAAATAACAGTAAGGATTTACTTGAGAAAAAGGAAAAGCTTGCAGGAAATTTTTCAAGGAAATTACCAGTGCAGCAGGGCACGCATCTCATTTGGGATATGATTATCATTGAGGCTACAAAAATGAGGCCCTATTTGAATTTCATAAAATATAAATAACTGGTGATCAACATAGAAATACAAATATGTGTATTCATGAAGGATATTTTGGATAAAACACCAGTAGGGACAACTCATAAGACTATTAATTTCCACAATAAGAATATCATAAGTTTGGAGAAATTGAGAGTTTTAATCTCTCATTTGACCACGGCTTCCAGAAAGTAAAAAATGTTTGAATACAAAGGGGACTCTAAAGAATCCAATTCCATGACCACTTAAGGGCCAAAACTAAGTTCCTATAACTGATATAGTGGAAAAAATGCCTAACACGGGTATTAATTATCCTGGAAATACTGAAAAATAAAGTTTGATGACTAAAAAGCTAGGTAAAGTGGGTTTTGTGAAGAAAATAATAAAAAAAGTTTAAAAAATGTTAATCCTAAATTCATGGTTTAGCGATTGGGTGCACAAATCCCAATGCTATATAAGTAAGGCATATGAGGTGAATTAGATGAGACAAAATTTAGAGAAAAGACATGCTGAAGGAATTGACGGATAGAAATCACTTTTCTACTACAATGTTTTTGGGTATCAAAGGAATGGATGACAGAGGCGTAGGTCTACACAACAGTGAAGGAATGCATTTTCAATGGTTGTAAGTATTTATCCATGTTCATCTATTATGAATCAATTTAGTTGTATTCATGGTTATTGTTCAATATTTTCCCTTCAAGTTTTATGTTTATGTATAATTGGTAGGAAATTCGATCTAACATATATTTCTTAAAGACTGTTTGGTAGGATAGTAGGAAGGATTTTGTTGTGAGATTTCTAGGTGTGAAGGAGATCCAAGGAGCTGCAAAGACAACCATCAAGGAACTCCATCAAACTTCAAGGCTATAAGAGGTATTCTCCTCTCTTCCTCCCCTTCTCAAACTCTATGAAAGAAGGTTTAAGATCCTAGGATTATTATGATAATTGATTTGTTTTCTATCAATTGGGATTCACCCACCCCATATAAATAGGAGAGTAGGATATAGCTTTAGTTGTAGAATACTCCACTAACAGAATGATGACCATACTGGGGATCTAAGATTTTTTTCTCTTTTTTATTGAGTTAATTCCATTTCTTGGGTGTTTATTACCTTTTAAGTATTTGAATTCATGCTTTATATTCGTCTATAAAATCTTTAGCTTAGCTATGGAGGTAAAAAATGACCTGATTCAACCCTCGATTTTCCATTTTTCAAGAAATTTGGCCCGAATCTAGTGTTTTTTCCCTCTAAGCTTAGCACCTCCCTCTCTTAGTGTATACAGAGTGGTTCTACCCCAGCACCACCATTTTTTGCTTACCAATATGTGTTTCCACCGCTATGTTCTTCAATACAGCAGTGTAGTACCCACAGTGAGGTATACTCAGATCTTAATTTTTTGTTATCGTTGGATCTTCAATTTTGGATCATTTAATTTAATTTTTTTTGTGTTGTATGTCTTAAGAATCTTCTAAAAAAGTTTTTCAACCATATTTACCTCTCTTTAATATGGATTTAGGTATCTTTGAAGAATTTTAAAGTTTTGTGTGCATTTGTCTTGAGATTGGAAATTTTTGAGATCATTGATTTTTGGCCTTTGATTGAGTTCATTTTAGACTTTGTAGAACCTTGGTTGACATAAAAAACATTTGTTGAGGCATATTAGGACTTGTTGGGAGTATTTTTGAAGAATTTAGGTTCATTTTCCCCTGAATTTCAAAGTCTTGGAAACCTCTTTTAAAAACTAGGAAAAAATCACTTTGAGTAGTATTTTTTTTTATTGTTGTTCAATTTTTCTTTAAAAGAATGCTCAGATAGGAAATTTTATAACATGTTTACTATTTAGGTCCTTTATTTCATTCATGAACTTCTGAAATTTTGTCTAATCTGGTCCTTTTAATCACATATTTGCATAAGGAAATTGTTAAGAATTTGAAGAACATGGAACATTGTTTCAATTTATGAACCTTTAAGCCATAAAACTGATAACCTGCCACACAAATTGAAATCACAACCAATACACATTCAAGACCATCATTTAAATCAAATTCACATAAATTCTAAAAAATACAGACCTATCACTTAAGATCAGTTCAAACACAATGAGAGGACCTTGTTCATAATTTTCAAAATTATTGATATAAGTTGTGTTCGATCCCTACATATCCTCTTCACTCGCACATTTGGGATATCTTGTGAAAGAGAAATAGGGATATCAATTTTAATATTCTAGGATTATTTTTTAGCAAAACTCTGAGCCTTTTGTTTCCTATTCACTTGCAGCTTCGGGTGGTCCTGTGAATGCGAAACATGGATCCGAAGTTTAATAGTATAGACTTTTTTGTTGAAGCATATATTTTATGAGCTCTGCATACTCTTCACCTGCACTTTCGGGTGGTATTGTGATAGATAAATAGAGTTCTCAAGTGTAACACTTGATCAAACCTCAAAAAATTATTTCAAAGAAAAACAATTTTTTTCATAAACCTAGAAGACTCATTAAACTTTTTGCATCACCTTTTTCAAGCCATTGAATATTTTACTTGACTTAGGGATATTTGTTTGTTAAAAACATTTTGGAATGTGGGAAATACATGCATGTTTGAAATATTATCGAAGAAACCTCTTACCTTTCTTTTAGTATAAAGAGTTCATTGAGTGAAAAGATAGATTTAAAAGCATATGTGCATTGGATTGGTTCAGTATTATGAGTCACAACACTATGAGTTTCACCACCACTCCTTGAAACTAATAGAATTACCTTTAAAATAAATGCTTAATCTAAAATCAACCAAAATTCTATTTTTTATATCAACCACAATATTAGGCTAGGAATTTGGGTTAAGATAGTCAGTTAATACTTCAAAGCCACACAACTTTAAAAGTAGTAGTGATTAAAAAGAAAAAAATCCATTAGTAGTAAAGAGTACATGATAGGAAAGCGCTTCTAACACAAGCGTTAAGCATAAGGTCAATCTGAATTAGTAAGGGTGGTACCCCAACTCTTGCTTATTTGGTGCAATATGAGTACAATAAAGTATTTCAATTAAGTGACAAGTCCTCAAGTTGACATCACATCCTTGAGATATCTAGTCGATGTGAGTTATCCTAGATTAATGACTATCCTACCCGACCACTAATTGTGAAGTGGTAACAATAGATTATTTTCCTTAGGAATAATAGAGGCTATTGTGAATGGGGTACACTTGCAATACCTGAGATAGAAACAAGGTTGTTTCAGCTCCTTGGGAGGGTTAGTAGCCAAGAGCTAACACTTGTGCCCCTGACGATTGAAGAACAATGTAATTGTTTCTCTTACCCTTAATATTTATTAATTTTTGAGGCATGATGTCCCTCAAGAGATACTAGTTTTGGAAGGCCCTCTAAAAGTCCAACTTTGCAACTAAACCTGAGCTTTTTGGAAAGAATTCTACTAGTTGCTTCCTTAGGACATTTTTAGTGGTGTGCACACTTTTATTTTTGTCGAAGTCTAGATTTCCTTTAGAATTGTTTGATTACGTTTGATACATATTTCAATTCTTAAAACTCAAACGTCAAAGTGGCTTCTCTCCTGGCCCACTAATAACTACGACAGCGAGGTGAGTCACCAGAAATTAAATACCCCACTAAAACACAGATAGGAATACAAAAACAAAACTCAAGAGAATTTGAGACTGAACCATTTTTGAGTTCAATTAATGATAATAGAGAATATCAACATCAACCCAATCCTAAACCATCTACATAAACTATTGATAATCTTTCTCCACTAGAATTGGAAACAATATAAAACCATACCGCTAATTTGTTAATCCACCTTTGAATATTTCAGACCTAGTAATACTTGCGGTAAATGAATCATTGGATAACCTCAAACCTCCTTTCGCATATTCAAATCACATGGAAAATCCTACACTTAACCATTTGGGTTCTTTAAAAGCTCTAGGAACCACACCAATACAACCCCAAATGGCGGTTGGAGGAGGTAATATTTCCAATTCGACCCCAAAGACAATCCCTGCAATTAATGTACTTAATCATAGCATAAATTCAACCAACACTTCAGTCCCAGTTGGTATAGTTCTATGTTCCAATCCTGGAAGTACATCCACTTCATATACATGTATTCCTACTGGAGGGTGTACCTTACAAAATATGGGTTTCTCACATGGTGGGGTTCGTCAAAGTCAAAACTCTCAAGGAGTTAATTTGAATCTTTTTGGTCAACCCAATACTTGTCTAGGTTCCACTTATAGAATAAAATCTCAACCTTAGCATGGTAATATTCTAAGTGGAGGAAATGGACCTTGGAACATGAATACCAATTGGAGAAATCATCCGCAAATGAGTGGAAATTCCCTAAGGATTATCCTCCTACTAATCCTTGCACATTGTCTGGGGGAAACCCTACACCCCCAACGACCACTATGCTAGGCGAAATTCCATCTATCAATCATGTCTCAAACATGAGTGGTATGGGTCTTGGAAGTAACCAATATTTCAAGAACCTACCCCCACAACGGGGTAATCGATATTGGAATACTTCTCAATTACAGCGACAATATCCTTAGAGTGGTCAAATCCTAGGAAATTATCAATCTTGTTGGATTCCACATCCACAAGGAGGTAATTCACCTTTCAATTCCATCCCATAATGGGATGGACAAACTCTTGGCAATAACCAATCTTTTTAGGGTCCTCCTTTTCAAGGACGAAATCCACCTTGGAACGTAAATAAAACCCCATGTCAGTGGAACTATCAAGTTCCACCTACATATAAAACATACATGACGACACCTATCATATCACCATTTCTAGCCACATTGAATCTATAGGATTTATCCCAGCTGACCAATGATCATGTTCTACATATTAATGGATGGCCAAGCATACCAACCAACTGGACATACCTAAGTTCTATGGATGACTAGGGGATGATCCATCAAATCACATGATGACATTTCATTGATGGTGTTCATCAAACTCCCTATTTGATGATAGTATTAGGTTGAGGTTGTTTCAGCAGAACCTCACAGGAACCGTTGTAAAATGGTACATTGAATATTTGCGTAATACATTCACATGTTTTCCATATTTAGCCATGGTATTTTTCACACATTTTCAATTACCTATCTGCTATGAGACAGGTACTGAAGTTTTGAATTCACTTAGTTAATCCACTTCTATTCACATGTATGATCACATCCATGAGTGGATGAGAGGCCAAAGGATTATTAAAGAAGAAATCCTAGTCCAATTCTTAGCAGATTGATTTGTGAAATCACTATTTCGTACTCTTTCCAAAGATGTAGCTATGTCAAGAGCCATGAATGAAGAATAACTAATTCAGAGTGCCCTACAAATGGATTTGATATATTCACAATTTGGAAAACTTTATGATTTAATACCTCTTCCTACCAAACCTACACTCGACCTAGAAAGGCCACTGAAAGGACGTCATGCTGATGGAGTGATTGGTTCTGTCAGCCAAATTGATTGACTTACCTAGCAAAGGGGACAAGTATCTATTAAAACTTCTCATCCCACACTAGGATAGGAAAACCAACAACGTACAAATCCTACCCAAACTTCGAAAATACTCATGGTCCAAGCCATAGACCAAAAAGGAAAAAAGAAGAAACAAAGAAAAAGTTGTTAAGATTTCATATGCTATACTAGATATCATTAGTGTTCAATCGAAATTCACAATAATAGCATATGAAGAATCACTGAAAGAAACACAATCACAAGATAGACACAATATTTATCCTAGGAAACCCTCAAGGGGAAGAAAACCCAACAAAACACCCTTTGTATAAGATGTATAAGATAAAACCCTGAAATAAGTATTCTCCTCCTTGTTGATCTCACTCTCTCTCTCTCTGTCTCCTATGCGCTACACAAGTGAGTGACTCTATGTTATAATGAGGAACAAAACTCTCTATTTATACACTTTATGTCAACTGACTTTTACCCTAAACAAGTAGGCCCCACTAAAATGCCTGGGCCAACTTCACCTAGGAAGAATAAAAACAATATTTTATATTATTCATTGGGGTACTATTGAACTAACTACAATGGAGGATTTACCTCATGACTCTATGATGACTAATTATAATAGTAACATCGCGATGGAGGAATAATAACATCTCCCTTGGGGTACATCAGTAAAACAAATTTAGAATATCCTTTGAAGTTAAAATATTTCAACACCCCCCCTTAAAGAGAAGGATATTCTATTGAAAACATCATCATCGACTATAGGAGTAATGAGAGAGAGTGTATTCAGCAATATCGAGGTAATACATCTATATGTCATAGGAATTTTTCAACATTCATCACTAACTTGAACAGTTACTCTTCAATGTCTTCATCTTCTACAGCACATGATCACTTGATCCTTTTGTAGCAACACTTCGATCTTTTGATCCTTTGTAGCAGCACTTTGATCTTCTTGATCCTTTGTAGCAGCAGCACTTCGATCCTTTGCAGTAGAAATTTGGTCTTATTTATCTCGTAAAGAAACACTTCGATCTTCTCGATCCTTCATAGTAGCATCACTTTAATCCTTTCAATCCTTCGTAATGGCACTTAGATCTTCTTGATCCTTTGCAGCAGGACTTTTATTTTCTCAATCTTTTGCAACAACACTTCAGTATTATTGATCCTTTGCAGTAGCACTTCGATATTCTTGATCCTTTCCAGTAGCACTTTGATCTTCTCAATCATTTTATACCACACTACCTGCGATACGCATGATCTCATTGAGGGATGATCAATCCCTATCACTTTAGTACATAGGTCCAAGTATGATGCAACTGAATTGTCCATAGTATCGACCAGCTGAATTGTCTACAACTGAATGTAGATATCGACCGCACCTAGATGAAGCCCCTATCATATATAAGGACTCATCGTAGTGCATCGTCATATTCAAATGTAGGACCACTCCTAAGTGATTGTTATACTACAACATCTACTTATACATGTAGGCATACTATCCATGCAAAAGTATTTTCTGCAGAGCAGATCTCGACCGCACCTAAATACAGGCCCTCATTGTAGGACATCCTTAGCCAGTTAGAGCTAGGACCACTCTATGCGAGTGTTATACTACGACGTCCATGAGGACTCATCATCATTAGAGGAAATTTCAACTCAAAATGGGCCTCCTAAAATGAATTAATAAAATAATAGTTAAAATAATAAAATAATATTTATTAATTTTGGAGGAAGAAAAGAAAAAAACTACTTTTTGTTTGTATTTTTGACATATCTCCCCGTGTTTTTACTCAAATTTCAATCGGGAGAGCTCATTGGATGCAGAATTAAATTCCGCATCCAACGAGTACCCACTCGGCATACTTCTGACGGACCCCGCTACCCCAAAAACAAGAAATACCTGAAAAAATGTAATGATGACATCATCATTACGTTTTTTAGGTATTTCTTGTTTTTGGGGTGGCGGGGTCCGTCAGAAGTATTCCGAGTGGGTACTCGTTGGATGCGGAATTTAATTCCGCATCCAATGAGCTCTCCCGATCGAAATTTGAGTAAAAACACAGGGAGATATGTCAAAAATACAAACAAAAAAAGTAGTTTTTTTTAAGATACCTATCCCCAAATTTATATTAAAAAAGTGTTTAAGACCTATACGGTATTTCAAATTTAAAGCAATTTCATTGGCTAACACATGATGACATGGAATTTGAATAAAAGTTAAAAGGCCCATTTTGAGTTGAAATTTCCTCTAATGAGAGCATCCTTAGCACTAAAGCAAGGACCACTCCTAAGAGAGTGTTATTCTATGGCATCCACATATAAATGTAGGTATACTCTCCATACAAGAGTAATGTCTGCAAATAAGATCTCAATTGCACCTATGTTCTAGCCCTATCATCAGTGACGACTCATCATAGGATATCCTCAGCATGAAAGATAGGACCATTCACAAGGGAATGTTATACTGCGGTATCCACAAATGAATGTGCATACTCTAAATGTGAAAGTAACGTCTGTAGGTCCATCCTTAGCTAGTAAGGACCACTCTCATGAACAAAGTGTTATACCTGCAATACCATCCTCAAGAGAGCATACTATAGTCCATAAGTGAATGTCATACCTTGTCATCATATTCATGCATACTTGGCCTCTTTCATAATGGAGCTATTAGAAAACAGGACCACAGAGCAATAATAGATATATAGTTAAATCATTAAATAAGATGCAAAACACATTAAACATATTACAGAGAGACACAGATATAACGTGGTTCACCCAAGACATGGGATACATCCACATAGAAATTGTCAGTCCTTTTATTGCTGTTTAGAAAGATGAAGGGATAAAACCTGCAGCAACATCGTTGCACTTCCTCTTCACGCTCTCACAATCTCTCTCACGCAATCATAGCGATTTTCTACAATGCTACAATACAATAACATACCATACACAATAGTATTACAATGCTTTTATTTTATAGGGAAAATACCATGGGAAAATACTACAGTTAACCCAATACCATCGGTCTGCAAAACTATTGTCCAACAAACATCAAACATGGGGTACAGTAAACCAAAGTTGGGGAATGAGTGTATAGTAAACATGGGGTACAAACACAACTGAATAACATATCCGAATTTGGGAGATTGGGATCCATAACCAACAGGAGATTCACTATCATCTGTCATTGATGATAGTCTTATCATCACTCCCCATTTTTCAGGAGGATCCATATTATCAACTTGCTTCCCCTTTGTCTCAGGAGGATTCATATCATTGATCTATTTTTCCTTTCCGAGGAGAGTCCATATCTTTGATTTGGTCCTCCTTTCTGAAGAGGGTTCATATCTTTGGCATTCCTTCTTAGAAGGAAATTTCTTAGTCCCATCATTGTTCCTCCTTGTGAGGAGATTCTTTTCAAACTACACCAAGCTTGTCACAGAAATATTCAAACTTTACTCAAGATAGAGGCTTGGTCAGTACATCACCAAATTTCTTATTGGTACTCAAATACTGGAGATTTATAGTTCCCTTTTGTACCATATCCCTTATATAAAAATATTGTATTTCTATGTGCTTTGATTTATCATGGAACAGATGATTCTCTATCATCTTTATGCAACTATGGTTGTTAGAAAGAATTGCCATGGTACCCAAATCCATGTCAAATAGTCCCGAAATTAGTTTTCGAAGCCATGTCACTCCAAAAATAGTAGAGAAAGATGCTATGTACTCACCTGAGGTGCTCTTCCTTTCTACGAAACTTCTTCCCCAATATGAATTTGTATATCCATACAATCTATGTCATGATATCTCCCATAGTAAATTCCAAGATATATCATAACTTTTAGGTACCTCATCACATGCTTTGAAACTATCAAGTGAACACATCTAGGTCTAACTAGATACTGATTTAAGGTGTTCATAGAAAAGAATATATCTAGACTTACATTCATTAGATACATCAATGACCCAATAATCTGTCTGTACCGAGTCATGTCCACTAACTCTGATGACTCATCAGATAAAAAATTCAAGTTGGTGTCCATGGGTGTGGCCATGGATTTACAATCCAACATATCAAATCTTTTCAATATTTCTACTGCATACTTTGTTAGAATAATCAACCCATAGTTAGTTACCTTAGACAATAATTAATCCATTTTTTGTCTTATTTGCCTAGTTTCCATATTCCACCTTATGCAAGTTGTCCTCCACACATCCATAGTGGTCAACTTGCTAAATTTTAGTCATGGAGCACTTGGGAAACCTCTTGGAATCAAATCTTCTTTATTCCTGGCCTCCCTAGCGCATATCTACTTTTTTTGCTTTTTTGCCTGCTTTTTCTGAGTTTTAAGGCAATTGGGAAAGTTTGACTAGGTGAAGTTATCTTGTTTTTTGTCCTTATCATCCTCCACTCTTTTCTCCTATGAAAATCATGTATGAGTTGTCCTTCCACCACCTATTATCTTTCCTAATTGATTTTTCCAATTCGTGAGCTCCTAGACAGTTTTGGAAACTTCTTTATGCAGCTATGGGGGATTTGCTTAGATTTAGTAAGCCTGCTTTTGACCAAATTTGAATGGCATCCTTATGCATTCAAATATCTCATGTAATTATTTATTGTGGCAGCCTATGACTTCACAGGGTTGGCTATTGTACACTTATTCAATACAGATTAGTGTTCTGCTCCATATTCAGTCTCCTTTTGTGAGTAATTTGCATGTGTAATTAGCAGTTATTGTGATTGTAATTGTTCTAACACCTGGGTTCAATTTCCACACACTTTACGTGGTTCAAAAATATTCCTTTTGGGATTTTCCACACTTCCATCCCATTGAAATAATGCATCAATCCAAGATATTTCATCTTGGAATCTTCATATATCTTCTTCTTTCTCTCTGTGACTTGTTTCCCATTTCCATTCGGAAATAGATCATCCACATCAAGTAATAGTATGACATGTTCATCATCCATAACCTTCATGTAAAGGTTAGGATAAACTTTACTTTTCGTAAAGCCTAATATTTTCAAGAAGCTAGCTATTCCACCATACCAAGCTCTAGGAGACTTCTTCAGCCCATACAGATCCTTTTTCAACTTACATACATGAGTCACTATGCCTTTGAATTCAAATCCTTGTGGTTGTTCAATGTAAACCTCTTCCTTAATAATACCATTCAGGAAAGCTATATTTACATCCATCTGGTGTAGATCCCACTTCATCATGGAAGCAAGTGCCATGATGGTTTTGATGGAAGTATACCTTTCTAATGGAGCAAATGTATCTTCATAATCAATCCCCCCTTTCTGAGAGAATCCTCTATCCACAAATATTGCCTTGTACTTTTCAATACTTCCATCATCAACATGTTTTATCTTGTAGATATGTTTCGAATATGCCACACTTTTCTTTTTTGGTTTGGGTACTCTATCCCAAAAATCATTATTCATTATTGACTGGTATTATTGTGTCATTTCTTCCATCCACTCTTTCTTATGAGAAAATTCCTCATAGCTGGTCGGTTCTTGATATAGAAGGTCACACATCAAAGCTACATAACTGGAGTATGGATTTGATTTTTTTTTTGTTCTTGTGGAGGCTTTTGGAGCTCCATATCTCTCTGCTTCTTATATGATTTATCTTACCCAAGTAGGTTTTCTCTTTTGAGACATATCCATAGTAGGGGGTTCCTAAGGTTATAGCATATCATGATCTTCTGATGCAACTATTTCATGAGAGGGTTCAACTTTTATTATTCTAGGAGGTACATCCTCTTCATGTACTTGTTCAAGCTGAAACCTTCTGGATTTCTTAAGAGATGTCTCTTCATCAAATGTTACATTCCTACTAATATTTATAGGATGGAATCCTAAAATGTATACCATGAAGGATTTGGAGACTTCATAGTATCCAACAAATATTCCCTTCTTTCTAGAAGGATCTGACTTGGTTCTCTTCTGTTTCAAAATATGTGCATATACCAGAAAACCAAATATCTTGAGATGGATCACTTTAGGTTTCTTTTCTGTATAAATCTCTTCAAGAATATCGAATCCAAGAGCACTGTCAGATAATCTGTTCTGCACATATATGGTTGTTCTTGCTGCTTCATCCCATAGGTGCAAGGGGATGTCTTGGTCATCAATCATTGTTTTCATTGCTTCCATAATAGTTATATTCTTTCTTTCACCAACACCATTCTGTTAAAGATTATAGGGAGTGGTAAGTTCCCTCTTGATTCCTTCCTCCTTGCAGAATGCTTCAAATTCCTTCGAAGTGTATTCTCCACCATTATCTAATCTTAGTGTCTTGAATCTTCTTTCTAAATATTTATCTATCAAGGATTTGAATTCCTTGAATTTCCTAAACATTTCACTTTTGTTCTTCAATAAGTATATCCATGTCTTTATTGAATAATCATCAATAAATGTGACATAATATTCATATCCACTTAACGATATGGAAAGCATAGGACCACATACATCTGAATGAATTCATTTCAATGTACCTTTAGTATTTGTTTCACTTCCCTATTACCACCTTGCTCACATAGGGAAGTTCTTTGTAGTTGATGTGATCAATCCTCCTATGCCATATTTCACTTGAGCTATTAGTCTCATGGAAAAGGGTTGTCTTTGGATGTCCTTTGAGTTTTCATGGTCCTCCTCCTTCTTTACCAATGACCAAAACATCTTCAAGTTTCTTTCCTTTAGAAAACATAAGTACTTGTCCATCTATAAAAGCAACTCTATATCATTTGTTATCTATAGATGAGATGGAAAGTAAGTTCTTTTTCAAACCTGGTACATACAGTACTTCCTTCATCCTCATGGAAGTCCTAGATTCAAGCTTGTATATTGAATCACAATTACCTTTGATGGTATATTGATAGTCATCTCATAATGACACTTTCTAAGATGATTTCTTTTCTTCAAGTCTTGACAGAGTTTTCTTATTCCATGTCATGTGATTTGAAGCACCACTATCAATAATCCATGGACCTTCTCTAAGTGTTATGGACCCAGAGAGTGCAGAGAATAGTACATATTCTTCTGTTATGAGTCTCTTTCAAGGTATTTATTCTTCTTCATCCTCATCATAACCTAGATGGGCATGATGTATTTTTTTGTTATTCTTCTTTGGTGATGGACACTCTTTGGCAAGGTGTCCTATCTTATGACAGTTATAGCATTGATACTTTGAGTAATCTTTCTTTTGATTGTTTACTCTTTTCTTTTGAAACTTCTTCTTTGAAGGTTTATTACTACCTTTCTTGAATTTTGGTTATTTTCTTTCTTTAGTATGGATGGCTAGAACCTGATCATATTCTATGAGTAGAGCTTCTCTATTAGCTATTCTAGATTCTTCTTGAAAGCAATCTTCCCATACTATGTCCAAATTCATACTTGATTTTATGGCACATAGAGTCTGTATGAATGAGTCCCAAGGTCTAGTGAGATCTGTGAGAGTATTCATAACTAGTTCATCCTCAACAAGGGTGTCTGCAATAACACTTGGTTGTTCCTTGAACTCAAAGACCCTTTTGAAGTAATCTTGAACTGATTCTCCTTGACTCATCTTGGTTCCCTTCAGTTGAGTTCTCAAATTCATATTCCTATTGATCTTCATTCCCTCATACATTATGGAAAGTCCATCATACATTTTCTTTGGTGTTTTCTTATATGACACTTGATGGATCAAGTGGTATTTGATAGAATCAACACTGATCCTGATTTCCTCAATTAGGTCTTATTCATGCTTCTCCTTCACTTGAAATTTTGTTGGTTCGATAATTTCATACTTGATGTACTTCTCAAGTCCATTCTCTCTAATAATGAGACCAATCCTATACTTCCATTCTAGGAAGTTTTCTATTCCTTCCAATTTTTCCTCAAGCTTAGAGCTTGGGGCCACCATGTCCAATAGGTCACTAAAAATTGAAATTTCTTAAAATGAAATGATGAATTTTCCAAGAGATGCACTTGACTGAGGAAAGTTGGTTGGTCCAACTGATTTTTGGGGATCCAAAATATTCACCCTTCAAATATTACTTGTAAGGTTCCAATTTATGTAGAATATCTGGTTATGGTTTTCTACAGTTTTCTAGTTCAGGGCCAAACTAGGGTTTGGATTTTCTAGATATTGAGCCACCCAAAAAAATGGATACTAGGCTCAATAGATGTGCTCTAGGGAGGTGCAACTCTCTATGCAAGCAAATCTTCAAAATTCCAAACTTTTGTAGAAACCATAATTTCTTCTGGATGGAGAGGAGAGAGAGTTTCACCTTGTGAAAGATGTCCTATTCATGTTATATCTAATACCATGTTAAATTTTTCATATGCTAGACTATATATCCTTATTTTTAAATCCAAATTCAAAATAGTAGCATATGCAGAATCATTGAAATAGATACAATCACAAGATAGACACAATATTTATCCAGGGAAACCCTCAAGGGGAGGAAAACCCCAAAAAAGTTCCTCTATATAAGATGTATAAGGTAAAACCCCAAAACAAGTATTCTCCTCCTTGTTGATCTCTCTCTCTCTCTCCTCTATGCTACACAAGTGAGTCAATCTGTAATATAATGTGGAACATAGATCCTATATTTATACAATTTATGTCAACTAACATTTAACCTAAATAAATCGACCCCACTAAACTGTCTGGGTCAACTTCACCTAGGAAGACTCAAAACAATATTTTATATTATTAATTGGGGTACTAATGACCTAACTTACAATGGAGGATTTACCTCATGACTCTAGGATGACCACTTACAATAGTAGCATCCCGATGGAGGAATAATAACATCTCCTTTGGGGTACATCACTAAAATATATTTAGAATATCCTTTGAAGTTACAATATTTCAACAAAATCCAAATGCTAATTCTGGGACATGAGATACACTTAGAATGAATAATTAACCAGAAGGAAATCAGGAGAAATAGAAAAACATGTATCCTTAAAAAATTTGTCAAGGAGATCATCGTACTCACTATGCCCTCATATGGATGACAATCATCTAATTTTATCTCAACACAATGGACCACAACAACCTGTTGTGTTGAGTCAACCTTTTCCACAACAAAAACAAATGGTTGTTGCGTCTCTAGTACCTCTGCAAGGGGGAAACCAGGAGAACCCTCAACAGGGGGGAAATCCACCCATTTCCAACATTTTTGGATTAGATCATGAGGTTAATGTGCAAACAAGGGCTCATTCCTATGAAACACCACTTATTCTTTTGGACCCATTAGGATAATAACCAAATGGTTCTCTCACCATTGAGAAAATTACTATTGACATAGTGCATCGACCTCCAAAAGGGGTTCTACAAAAAATAACTCATAATACTAACACGAGAGTAGTTGAACACCATAGTGTAGTGGAAGATGTATCTCAAGCACCATGTTCCATGTTGTCCTTTGAGGTATTACAAATTTGTCTAACTAAGAGAAAACCACTATTGTCTACCATTGGCGGACTCAATATGAATGATACTATTTTGATCACCTTTGACTTAGAATAGTGAACAAGTAGGATTCCATCACATATCGCTTTTAAGATTAAACTGCTATCACATGGGATGACTATTTTTTGAACTTTTATTGAATAAGGAGCCTCCACCTATGCCATTTCATTAGAATGTTGAAAAACTTTAGGATCGCTCACTTTGAAACCTTCCCTAAGAATAATTAAAGTGTTTGATGGACACTCGTTCCTGCCTCATGGACTCATTACGGCTTGCCCAATTGAATTTGGAGGTAAAATAGTTCAAGTTGATGTTGAGGTAGTGGATGCACCCATATATTACAATATGTTATTGGGACATAGTTGGATACATGCAATGACAACAATAGTATCTTCGCTATTCTGAGTAATTTTGTTCCCCCACTAAGAGAATATTCTTACAATCAATTAGTTAGAATATTGAACACATGAAATAGGTATCCACTCAAATGTACCTTTTCTGGGGAATTCAAAATAGTGATTCAAGATGAAGGAGTTGGGATGTTCAAATACTCTTCCCTCATGGGAACCTTCACAATCCCACAACCAACATATACCCCTCAAAATTCTCTATTTTTCTCCATTACATCAGAAGTTAACTTTCCATTAACCATTTTGACCAAATCCACTACAACGATGGGTTCCACTTCATTATAGATTGAACTAAATTATAAGACATCCAAGCTGAAAATAGTGAAGGAAAGGAAACATATTTAGAAAACATTGATGAAACTGAGAGTAGTGCACCTTTTTCTACTACAGAAATTTCATATCAAGACATTCAAAATGCTTCATCATACTTGGATCAAACTCCTGTTCCAAAGGACAAATATGATCCGTACACATCACTCGTATGGGATATCAATACTCCCAACACCCATGACCTCTTAGATAAAAAAAATTCATCGGATGAAGCTATCATGGAATAAATTAATATCTGAGAACAACCCTAGGAGGACATGCATAATCGATCATCATTTCTTTCTAATCTGGTTTCATTAGAGGTCAAAATTGAAATTTTTTACCTTGTTGATGATATGGAATGGTACCAATGCCTTGTCCAAACACACAATGTTATTTTGAAAGGAAATTTGGAAAACATTTAACAAACCATTCTTATCAATATATCCATTAAGGCTGGCATCATCGAAAATATCAATATAGGTGCCAATTGCTTTTTGGAGGAAATAACACAATATACTTCTCTATTCAAAGCGTTTTGTGATGTTTTCAATTGGTAATATGATTAAATTTTGGGCATCGATCCTAGTATTGTCAACCATGAGATAAAAAACTATCCAAATTTCAAACCTATACGATAGAAGTTATGTCCAGTAAATCATAAGAAATCCACTGTCATAAAAGCAGAAGTAGAAAAGTTATAGAAAGATGGTTTCATTTACCCTATACCTTTGATTGAATGGGTGTCCAATCCCATTCTAGTCAATAAAAATCAAGGAACAATTTGAGTCTGTATTGACTTAAGGGATTTAAATTTGGCTTGTTCCATATAAAATTACCCCATACCCTTCATTGATTAGATTATAGACAAATGTGTTGGTAATGGAATATTTTCATTTATGGATGGCTTCTCCAGTTATAACCAAATTCATATTAATAATGAAGAACAACATAAAACAACTTTCATATGCCCATGGGTAACTTTTTCATATTAGAAAATGACTTTTGGACTTAAAACGCACGGGCTAATTTTCAAATATCCATGTCATATGCGTTCCATGATATTAAGAAAATTGTCAAGGTTTATATCGATGACTTGACATCCAAATATAGGAGAAGAGATGAACATTGTGAACATTTACATGTCATTTTATTCCAATGTCATTAATATAACATTAAATTCAATCCACATAAATGCATATTTTGTGTGGAGTTTGGGATACTACTTGGTTTCATTGTGTCCAAGGATGGCATATGGGTAGATCACATTGAGGTTGACACAATATTACATTTTCTCTACCCGAAAACAATTAGACAACTTCAAATCCTACAAGGAAAATCAACAATCTTGAGAATATTTATTGTCGGTTATGCCTAAATTTATAAAGGTTTCATGTGTTTCTTAAAACAAGATGCATCATTCATCTAAGATGAACAAGGTCAAATCTCTTTTGATTCTGTGAAACAAGCCCTCGTGTCAACCCCGGTGCATAGTCTTCTGGACTATACTAGATAATTTTTGCTATATTTTTCATTAATCGAATCCACTTTGGGAATGTTTTTGGTCCAAGAGGATGATTCATCTCGAGAACATGTTACATATTATCTTAGTAGGGGCCTTGTCGACCCCGAATTCATATATTCCTAGGTAGAGAATGTTATATTTTTATCATTTAATCAATATGATCTAGGATATTATCTGAAAGAATAACCATGAAAATCAATAATCACAAGAGACAAGAGACAGAAAGAATTTTCCTCGGGGAAACTATAAAGGAGAAAACCCCACAACTTCCTCAGAGATATAATAAGCACCAATAGAAAAATTAAAACCCAAAGACACAAAGATGATCTCCACTAGCTTTTCTCTCTCTCACTTATGTGAGCTACTCCTCTTTCACTCATGTGCTACTGTTGAGTGAGAGTGTGTTTCAAATAGATAGTCTCACTCTCTATTTATACTTATTTTCCACTTGACAATTACTCTACAGGGCCGACCTCACTAGGAGAGTCTAATAACCCTAATTTGACTCAACTGTTGGGACTATTTCTCTGAATTACAATGGAGGGTTAACCTAAATGACTTTACATGACTTTATCATACTAATGACTCTCCTGATCAGAGGAAAAAACATCTTCGTCGGGGTACAATGAAATACAATATAAAATATACAAGTGAATACATTTTGAAGTTACAAATACATCAACACTCCCTCTTAACTAGGAAGGTATTCTCTTGACACAATTCATCAACACATGTCTTCATCACTGGATCATATCAAGGATGGATCATCATCAAATCTGGATCATCATCATCACTAAATCATCACTGGATCACCATCATCATCACTGTTGCTACTATCTCGAGCAAATGGTGTTATCTCTCAATTCTACTCATCATAAGAAGTTTTACAGAGCCGACCCTTTTTCATGCTATATGTAGGCCTATCCCTCTGCCAGGTATTCATCTACATTGCCAGCCATTTTTCATGCTAGATGTAGGTCTCATCATCTTCAGCACTTATATCTGACCATGGAAGTCTCAGCCTGCCACAATGTCAAAAAGGCTCAGCACTTATATCCGAACCATGGGAGGCCCAGCCTACCACCATGTCAGAAAGGCTCAGCACTTACATCCACCTGCATGGTAGGACACACCTAATACCATCCAAGAAAGGTTCCAACACTTACATCCATTGAAAAGGTAGGACACACCTACTACCATCCGAGAAAGGATCCCAACACTTACATATGACCATGGGAGGCCCAAACTGCCACCATGTTAGAAAGGCTTAACACTTACATCCACTGCCATGGTAGGACACACCTACTACCATCTGGGGGAAAGGATCTACACTTACATATGACCATGGGAGGCCCATCCTACCATGATGTCAGAAATACTTAGCACTTACATCCACCGACATGGTAGGACACACCTACTACCATCCAAGGGAAAGGATCTGCACATACATATTACCATGAGAGGCCCAACCTACCACCATGTCAGAAAGGATCAGCACTTACATCCACTGGCATGGTAGGACACACCTACTACCTTTTGGGGAAAGGCTATGCACTTACATCTGACCATGGGAGTCCCAGCCTACCACCATGTTAGAAAGGCTCAGTAGTTACATCCGATCATGGGATTCCCAGCCTACCACCATGTCAAAAAGTCTCTCGGACTCATCACTTCCCCTTTGAAGGAACCTCGATTTGAAAAACACCAAGATCCTATCTAAAGTACTCAAACTTCACTCTGGCCATTTCTAGCATAGAATCACATCAGGGTTGATTATGTCCAAGGATAGCCTGTGAGCTTCACCAGGATTTTATGCTCAGACAACCTATCTCATCAACTATGCTAGAACTCATCACACCCTCTTTCTAGAGATATCGATCTAGATAAAATACTGGAGCTTCACTTCCCCTCTCGTCATCATACAAAAATGCAAGTCATATAAATCAAATAAAAAAGTAGCTTTCAAAAGAAACATACTACCTTACAAATAGTCGAGAAAGTGGAAACATATTTTTCCTTGGCTATACTCAATGCCATGCAGGACTCCATCCTGCCAAAATAGTAGCCCATACGGTATCTCAAACTGAAGAAGCAACCCAAGGTGCTCTTCTTCTCAATGGTGCTACCAATACAAATCAAAATAACCATGCATGTTAGTATTCTTATTCATATCATACTTGAGCCCATACTGAACTGTACCCTTTAGGTACCTCACTGCATTCTTTGCAACCAGGTGAGCAAGTCACGTATTCACAGGAATTGGATCAGGTCATTCATAGCAAAGCATGTTTCTGGTCTTGCATTCAATGCTAAGATTATTGTCACACTTAGATTTTCAAAGTGGGAAGAAAATTTTGTCCCTGTCAGGAAGAAAAATGGTAAAATAAGATTTTGTGTTGATTTCAAAAATTTGAACAAAGTATCTTTGAAAGATAATTATATTTTTCCCAACATGGATCATATTTTATAGAAAGTTGTAGGAGAAGAAATATTATCTATTATGGATGGTTTTTTAGGATACAATCAAATAAACGTACACCCAAAAGATCATGAGAAAACATAATTTACAACACCCTAGGGAACTTTTATGTATGCTAAAATGCCATTTGGGTTGATGAATGTAGGAGCAACATTTCAGTGGGCAATGGACATTGCATTTGCATAAGAAAAAGACAAATTTGTAGTGGTGTACATATATGACATCAGAATTTATTCAAAATCTAGTAGAGATCATATTAAACATCATGAAAAAGTGCTTTTGAATTGTAGAAAGTTTGATATGTCTTTGAATCCAAAGAAATCAAATTTTTCCATGCAAGAAGGAAAATTGTTGGGTCACATAATATCAAAAGATGGAATTAAAATTGATCATGACAGGGTGAAGGCTATTAAGAAAGTGGAAATACCAAGGAACAAAAATGAGATTCAGTATTTCATTGGACAGGTAAAGTTTTTGAGAAGATTTATTCCAAGTTTTGCAGAAGTTTTGAGAAATGTGAAAATATGTTGAGAAAGGACAGTGACACTAAATGGGATTTAGAGGCTAAGAAATACTTTAATGATATCAAGAAAGCATTGACCAAGGAACCTATTTTTATTATCCCATATTTCTCAAAATATTTTATTATCTTCTCTATTGCTTCAGAGCATACCATAGATGGGGCATTATTACAGAAGAATCGACAAAATGCAGAACAACCTATTGAATTATTTAGTAATATTTTGAGAGATGCAAAGTTAAAATATGATATCATGGAAAATCAAGTTTATGCATTAATCAAGTCACTAAAGGATTTTACATTTTACATTTTTCATTCACATATACTTACTTATGTTCCAAATAATTTTATAAATAACACTCTCACTCAGCTAGATCCCGAAGAAAAATATCTAAATGGATTTTATTACTGTTGGAATATGACTTGGAAATTAAGCCTAAAAAGTTTGTAAAGGGTCAATGATTGGCAAAGATGATGACTAATTCAAATTGTGATTCTCTGAAGATAAATTTCATTTCTAATATTTCAAGTGGGCCAAGTTCATATTTACACGTGATCAAATATTTATCTCTATCTGCTTGGTATACCGATATGTTTTTATGTTCTAAAGAACCTAGAAGCACCTCTAGAACTAAGAATGTCTAGAGCCAACTCTGTAAAATTTAAAGCAACAAAATTTTATATTTTGAATCAGTTTTTGTATTGGAAGGATCCAAGGGGTATTTTTCTAAATTGTTTGCTTGAAAATGAAGCCAAAAAGAAAATGACAAAAATTCATCGGGGAGTGTGTGGAGGTTATCATTAATGGAAAGCCACAATCAATAATATTCTAAGAGAAAGTTTTTATTGGCCTACTATTTTTCTGATGTTTAGAAAGAAGTTTTATCCTATGATGAGTGTTAAATATTTTATAGAAAAATGAAACTTTTACCTCTACGTTTGAATCCAATATTAGTTGAATAACCCTTCCGTCAATGGGGATTAGATTTTATTGGAGAGATTAATCCTAACTCTTCTAGTTAGCATAAATAGATTTTGACTGGCACAGATTATTTTACAAAATTGATTGAAGCTATACCTACCAGAAGAGCCATAGATGTTGTCATAATTTATTCTCTTGAAAATTATATTCTCTCTAGGTTTAGATGTCATAGGAGGATAATAACAAATAATTAATACCCCTTTAAGTCCAAAAAATTAATAAGTTTATGTCACAAGCCTCATATGCATTTGAATCATTCAACTGCATATTATCCTAAAGGAAATGGGTTCAATGATTCTTCAAATAAGAGTTTGTTAAGAATCATAAAGAAATTGTTGGAGGAAAAATAGAATAGCATGGCATACCAAACTTAAATATGCATTATGGAAATACAAGACAAGTAAAAAAGGGATATTGGAATATCATCATTTCATCTTGTATATGGAGCAAAGGTTATTTTTCCAGTTTCTTTGATTTTACAAGTCATGATAGAGCCCCATCAAATGAGATAAAAAGCATATGACATGGTCCAAGTGCATTAAGAGAGGATGAATAATACTTTTGACAGGAAAACCAACGAACGAAATTTCCAGATAAATGACTTAGTTCTAAATTGGGATGCTAGAAAGGAAGATAAACATGGAAAATTTTATCACTTATGGAGAGGTCCCCATATTATTGTTGCATATCGAGGAGACAATAGTTTTATTTTGGAAAATCAGAATGGGGTTGACATTGGAGGAGGTCTTGTGAATGGAAGATTCCTCAAATATTATCTTTCTTGAAATCAAAGGAAAACTTGTACATTAGTTGTATATATTTATTGTTTGAAGTTGAATATGAATGGTAGGTTGAAGGATTTGAAGATGAAATTTGAAGGCCCTAACATCTGTAGGTTATAATTTTCTAAATTTTATGTACAGTGAAAAAAGAAAAAGAAGAAAATAGGTTTGCATTTTTGTTTTTTAAATTTTATGGTTTGTACAGAGCACACAAGTTTATTGGCACTAGTACGCAGATTGTTTGATACCTCATTGAGAGGATAGTATCCCTAGTTGGAGCTAGTTGTTAGAAAAGTTGTTGTTCCACATGGTTAGAAGAGGAGATTAAGGTAAAGAGAGGGATTATATTTCCACTATATTTCAAATTTTGTTGATATGACTGAAAAAATAATAAATTAGGTGATAAAAGGAAGACCAAATATTCCATGTGAGTATACATTGGATTAAAAATTCACTGAGGTGAGAAGACAAGGAGCCTTTAGCATCTTGTGAATGAATTGACAGTCTAGATTAGAGATGTAATGAAATCAACGACATACAAGGAATTTGTTGAGTGAAAGTGCATGATTTATAACATGAAGGGATGTTGGAAAAATGACCGTTGGGTGTGTTAAAGTTCGGATGTGATCAACGACACAAGATCGGAGTGTTAGTACAATTAATTGTCCCTTGTCCAATTTGGTCACACGTATAAATCAGGATTCATGTCTAAATCGGGAGTCCATCCAGTCTATTTTTAGTCACTAGCACCATTGGGTCCACTAGGCCTAATTGGGGCACATGTTCTAGTTACTAAAGTGTGGGGAACACTAATTGAGGCCTACTTCCACTGATTTCACTTGCATGCATCATTTTAGGAGCCTCCTAGATAAATCCCTACAATTTAGGAGCCACTGGGAGTGCTGATACCAACCAAGGTCAGTTGAGTTGAGTTGGTGAATAGTCAAGCTCAGTTAGGATTCAGTTACATTTAGTTCTAGTCCTCTACATTCAGTTAGTGCTAGGTTTACATGGTTTCATGAAGGAGAGGTGCATTCCTGACCTACCATAATCAGTTAGCCTTATTTAACACTGAATTAGACACTTGAGTTGTGTTTTAGAACTCTGATGAACTCCAATAATGATTTAACTATTGAGTCCTCTGATAATGATTTAGGCAAGGTCTTAGTTACCTACAGTCAAGTAGAGTCTAATCAATTCGAATTTACTCATGTGGTTTAAAATTGCTTGTGGCTATTTCTCCATTTTATTACATTGTAATTATTATATAATTACTTTTTTTATTAATGAAAGTATTCACAGTTGCAAGCCATTTTTGCATTGTTTCATTCTTCAATTGCTGAGTAAATTATGTGATCTATCTTGTGAGTTGTTTGCTTTTCGACAGATCTATGTGATCAATTTAATATGGTATTAGAGCCTTAGTGGATAAGGCACTTCTTGTCCTCATATCTTGAGCTAGATCATTTTTTTGAGCAAATTAGCTCCTTCCAGTACTGCACCAAAAGCAGAGAATTTACCACTTAATATCCCAAGTAAAGTAATTGTTTATCAAGCTTGCTTGATAAACTATGTTGGGTGTGATGAAAATTCCAAAAGTGTAGACTATTGAACTTATTTTACCTGTTTGATTGTGTGATTTACAAGTTATTATCTCTTCTCACTGCATTCGCTACAAGCAGCTCTTTCTACTCGCTGCATTCGCTACAACAGCCGTGTCGTCTTCACTGCATTCAAAATAGCCCATCCAATGGAGAAACTCACTTCCTTCAACTATCATTAGTGGAAGGAGGACATGGAGTCACTTCTTTGCGCCAAGAATCTCTACAGACTCACAATGGAGTTAGAGGCAGAGCCAATTCTTAATTATGACAAAGAAAAGTACTAGAATAGGCTTGATGAAGCCTTTGGATGCCTATGCCTCTCAATATCTCGAGATATTCTCTTCCACATAAAAGGATTGAATAATACAAAGGAGATTTGGGATAATATTGCTTCCTTATTTGATAAGAAGGATGAATTGAGTGTCCATCGTCTAGAGAATGAGCTGATCTCTCTTCATCCATCCAGCTTTGAAACACTGAATGAATTCTTCACAAAATTTAAGAAACTGATATTCCAGTTGAAGCTCTGCAAGGTTAAGAAGGAGGATGATCAACTCATCCTTTCCATTCTCTCAAAAATAGGTACGTACTACTCAGTATTTGTATCAACTTTTCAATCGGTGAGTCTCACTACTCCAAATTGGAAGATTCCCACTCTTGATGCTTTCATTGAATCTCTCACTCATGAGCATGACAACTTGATCCAAATAAAGATAATTCGATCTTCTAGAGATCAAGCACTGGTTGCAAGAGGACCTAAGGTATCAAATCATAAAGGGAATCAAAAGGATGATTCTCCTGTGAAGAAAGAGAAGTCAAATGAGCCTTCAGGTTCAAAGAGAAGCAAGAAAAATAACAAAGGAAAAACCCATTGTTCCTACTACGGAAGGGGATTTCATCCATAAATCTCTTGTATGAGAAGACAATTTGATGAAATGAATCTCCTTCTGAAGTAACATAACATTGATGCACCTTCTAGCACAAGGAAGACCGACCACAAAGAAAACACTAAAGACACTGAAGATTACTTCGAAACAGGTCATGCACTGAAGGCTAGCTGCTCAACAGCACATACCTTCCTCATTAATTCCAGTGCTTCCAATCATATGGTTGCATCTAGAGAATAATTATGTTCTTTACAGTCTTTTGATGGTTTTAGTATTCAGTTAGGAAATAACAGTAGAGTTCAAACAAAAGGGAAGGTCTCTATCAAGCTTGAACACAGAAGGTTAAAAAATGTGCTTTATGTTCCCTCCCTAGCTTCAAACCTTTTATCTGTATACCAGATGACTCATACTGGATCTCCAAAGAGAGTGATGTTTGGTCCTGACTCAGTGGAGATCACATATATCTCTACTAGGATCATCATAGTGAAGGGTGTTGAAAATTGTGCCTCAAAGGCATATGTGTTCTTACACTTCATGCCATTTTTAGAACCAGTGCACTCTCAGCAGCCACTTGTAAGGAAAGGTAAAATCATTTCATCTACTTCAGGGTGATTCAGATCTAGATCCAGTCCCTACTTCCAAACTAGAAGCTAGGAAGATGACTGGAAAACCACCTGACAATCAAAAGGGAAAGACCCTTGTGCTATGTCATGTAATCTTACCTCCTTCAGAGAGATGCAATAGAATCCTTGTAAGATGCTACATGGAAAGGGTTCAGTCTCACTACATTCATAAGAATAGAGCTGATCATGCACCTCTTGATCCAAAAAGAGACAAAGGTTACATGCATCCTTCCTTCCATCATCATTTTGGGAAAAGAAGAAGAAGTATACATGCCAGGCCCCAGGATACCTATGCATAGAACATCATGCATGCTGCTCCTATACATCATAGATATTGCAACAACACATTTTCAAGTTTTTCAAACTTTAATCCTGATTCTATCTGCTTAGTTAGAGGGTGGGGGGGGGTTTCCCTTGTAGTTTTTCCCTTGCTCCTTGTATTGAGCAGTTACTTTAATTTACTTGATGTAATGGGTGGCCTATGGTATTAGTTACCAGGCCCCACAGATTGTCCAAGCTATCTTTCCGGGGGGGTGTTAGGATTATTAATCCTCCCTTGTCCAATTTGGTCATATGTCTAAATCAGGATTCATGTCTAAATCGGGAGTCCATCCAGTCTATTTTTAGTCACTAGCACCATTGGGTCTACTTGGCCTAATTAGGGCACATGTTCTAGTTACTAAAGTGTGGCAAACACTAATTGAGTCCTAATACCACTAATTGCACTTGCATGCATCAATTTAGGAGCCTCCTAGATCAATCCCTACAATTTAGGAGCCAATGGGAGTGTCGATACCAACCAAGGTTAGTTGAGTTGAATTGGTGACTAGTTAATCTTAGTTAGGAGTCAATTACATTCATTTATAGTCCTCTGCATTCAGTTAGCATTAGGTTTTCATGGCTGCATGCAGGAGAGGCGCATTCCTCACCTACCATAGTCAGTTAGCCTTAGTTAACACTGAATTAGACACTTGAGTTGTGTTTTACAACTCCGATGAACTCTGATAATGATTTAGAAAAGGTTAGTTAACTATTGAGTCCTCTGATAATGATTTAGACAAGGTCTTAGTTACCTATAGTCAAGTAGAGTCTAATCAATTTGAATTTTCGCATGTGGAGTTGAATTGCTTGTGGCTATATAGCCATTGTATCACATTGTAATTATTATCTAATTACTTTTATGATTAATGACAGAATTCACAGCTTCAAGCCATTTTTGCACTGTTTCATTCTTCAATTGCTGAGTAAATTGTGTGATCTATCTTGTGAGTTGTGTGTTTGTATACAGATCTATGTGCTCAATTTAATACGGAGGGGAAGGATATTGGCAGTTGGACTACATTCCATGCTCTCAACTTGCAAGGAGGATGGGATAGTAAAGGGGTAGCATAATTGTTACCTTCTTCTACATGGTGAGCAAAGAATCATTCCACTGGATGAATAGTGGTAAGCAGAAACCACCTCCCATGATCCCAAAACCACTTTTGGTAATATTAAATAAAGGAAATTCATGTGGAATATGACATTCACATTTTGCACCCAAGGAAAATGTTCCTCCACATTTGGAATCCAATTTATAACTCCTCTTTCCAATCGTCATTTTCCAAGTAGGCCACATATCTTAACCCATCAAAGTAGTTTTAAAATGGGAGGAGAAGGTGAAGTTGAAGCGTAGGTCAGAGAGTTCAATAAACTTGATTAAACTTTTGAATACAGGGATGGGGATGTTTTTGACACAGTTTTTTCTTTTGGCCTGGTGCATGAATTAAATAAAATACTGAAAACCTTAGAAGCACAATGAGTTCACTTACACGACGTCCATAGGTACCATTTACACTATTTATATCTAGACCAAAACCTTAATTTTCCATATTTTTCGCTTGGTGTGCATCCAACTATTCTCAATTGGCATGCATTATAATAGATTCTAACCAGCCCATAATCCTTTTCCCTATTAATTTATTGGTTGTTAGAGAAGCGTCATAGGCACCCCAATATTTTTCCCAAAACCCAGAATATTTTGTTGAAGAAAAAGTAATTGAACTATATATGCATGCTACAACAGAAGATACGCAATCCTTTTTGTCTAAAAGCATTAAACCTAAAGTTTTTGTTAAAAATGAGCCTTTTCCCCTTAATATTGACCTATTTAATGAAGAGTCTCAATTGTTCCTTTCCCCGTTGAGTCAGTTTTTAGGGTTGAGAAGTGATAGGTTTGTCCTTGGAGTCTTATTCAGTCTATTATTTAGGTTGAATATGCATCAGCTTGAGTCTGATTCCAATCGGTCTTGTTTCCTTAAATTGGATGAATTCCTAGAACCTGAGAATATTCATTCACAACTAGTGAATTTCCATATAACTGAACATTTCAAATTTCAATCTTATTTCGTCAGGATGTTCTTCTTCTTCAATGAGGAAAATTTACAGTTCCCAGAGATAGTGTTCACTTCTAAGATTAGAAACAACACTTCAATTATATGAACCTCATTATGGGAGAAGTGTACAAATTAATTAATCAGGATAAGCTACCTAAATTTTTTCCACAACTAAAAGAAGTGTTTCCATTCATCCCAAATAGAAAATTTGGAGACTGGTTCCTTCTAAAGGAACATACTATCATTAGAGTATATGGTTTTGTGCATGATCCCTACATTATACCTTCATTTCTCACACCCATAATGGTTTCCTGGAATCTATCATATAGAGGCTTATTGTTGATAATGAGCACTTTTTCAATTTCAAAAACGCTTCTGAGACCAAATTTCCATCGAAGCTAGGTCCCTTTATTGTAAAAAACAAAGTTGTTATCCCAACGATTGACAGATTGCTGCAAGACGTGAATTTTATGAAGGCCTCAAAAATCAGCTATGATCCTCATCATATAATATCACAGAGGAAGAAATAGAATAAATATAAATATTTTGATCACCATGACATAGAGGTATTAGCTCAAAGAGCTAATTTAATGGAATATCAAATCCCTTTTCCATAATAAAATCTACTGCCATCATAATTCCAACTCCCGGTAAAGCTAATATTATTGTTAAAATAATGTTTTCAAAAATAATAGAGATTGAAGATGAATACCAAGAGGAAGAAAAGAGACCAAGAGTGGATTCAGATAGAGAAATGATTGAATTTGAAGACAAGAAGATGAAAGAAAAGGAAAAATTTCAATGCCCATTTTTTCAAATACGGGAATATAGTTTTGTAGAGGCACATGAAGTTGGTTCTAATGAAAGGTACGAGTCCAAAAATAACTTGTATACTAGAGAATATTTTTCCTAAAAGAAGGGATATTTCATATAAGGAAGTTTCACTCATCACTCACTATAAAGGATCATGTTGAAAATACCTTGAACTTAGCAGTGGGAACTCATGATAGAGTTTCAGAAATGAGACTCAATTTGCAAAAAATTCAAATACCAGACAAAATCCATTTGCATAAGCATACTGGAGAGGTGATCTAAACTGACTTGTTGAAAGCCACAGTAAAAAATTCTAAATTTCTATCCACTGTGTCAAAATTAGAAAATCAATTGAAGCGGGAGAATATTGTATAACATATCAACAACAAATTAATAAGCTTCAGAGTGATATTCTAGTTATGTATAGTGATCTAGATAGAGGAAAATATTAGTTGAAATGTTGATGTATTTGTAACTTTGGAATGTATTCACTTGTATATCTTATGTATTGTACCCCGATGTCTATTTCAGGAAGTATATGTAACATAATTAAGTCATGTCATGCCTGGATGTTCCGACCGGGAGATTCAATAATGTAAACAAGTGATGTAAATTCATAGAGGGTAACCATCCCTATTGTTGAATGGTTAAAGTCCTTGTAGTTGTGGGGCCCTAGGGTTATTAGAATATCCTAGAAAGATCAGCCCTAGTGAGTTATAACTGAGAGAGAAAGAAGAAGCTGGGACAAGAGAGAGAGACTACTGCTGTCGGGATATCATCTTACTATTTTTGGGTTTTACTTTTGGTGATGATTCTATCTCTGAGGAATTTGTGGGGTTTTCTCCTTTATGGTTTCCTCGAGGAAAAATTTGTGTTCATTGTCTCTTGTGTTTGATCATTGTGCTTGTTATTCTCTCAGATAAGATCCTAAGATCATATTGTTAAAATAGATAAAAATATAACATGGTATAAGAGCTAACCTGAGAAGAAGACACTATGCAGTTGCAGAAACTAGGGCATCCTATCTTTTGGATCTATCTCCACAGATTTTCAGCAAAAGGAGGTTGGGATGAATCTCCTCTCTAGGGAGCATCTTTCTATCGAAGTAGAATCTAATTCTGAGCATTTTCAATTTTTGACCCTACACTACTGCCAGAAATTAGGGCTTTCCACATAAGCGTAATTTTTCAGTGAGCCTAGACCTAGATTGATCTCCTCCCCAAAATCAAATTTTAGAGATCAAGATCAAAGTTTTTGGTTGGGTAGAACTCCGGGAAAGTCAAACAGTAATCTGCTCCTGAACCAACTCTGCAAAAATTCAGCTCCTGATCCAATTCTAACATCTTAACCTGGTAAGATCTAAATCTTTTTCATTTCCATTTGAGGTTTTGTGTTAACATGTATCTTCATACCAATATTGATGAAAATATTGAGGGAGCTAATAAATTTTGAGCCTAGAAGTATAGGATCTCCTTGGTCCTGGAAGAAAATGAGTTGGACTCTTACATCAATGAAGAGGTTCCAGTCCTAGGGGGGAGATGAGGATAAGGCCTTACACAAAATGAAATTGCTCATGGCTAAGACAATTATTGCTGATTCAATCAAGGATGACCTCATGCCACATGTGTCCCCCCTAAAGACACCTAAAGTTATGTTTGATGCCCTGACCAAATGGTTTGAAGGGAAGAACATAAATCAGAAGATGACTCTGAGAAACCAATTGAAGAATGTAAAGATCTAGATGTTGATGTATCTGTAACTTCAAAATGTATTCACTTGTATTTATTATGTATTGTAACCCAATGTTTATTTCGAGATGTATTTGTAATGTTATTTCTTATTTCTAGAAGCAGATGTTATACATGTAAGTAGGACACTTTGCAAAAGATTGTCCTAAAAAACAAAATAAGAACAAGGGCAACAAGAGAAGACATCATGCTCATGATGCAGAGGATGATGAACCATCCAAGAAGAGAAACATATATGAAAGTGAATACTCTTCAAGTGATGAAGAATATGTTTTGATTTCTGCTCTCACGGGAAACATCACACATGGAAGAACTTATTGGCTTATAGACAGTGGGGCTTCCAAACATATGATAGGATTCAAAGAGTCCTTTGTAAAACTTTCATAACATGAATCACCTCACAAGGTGAAACTTGGAGATGACTACCAATATCCAATAAAAGGTAGTGGGGAATCCTCGTATAAGCTAGGCTCTAGAAAGTCTATGAATATGCAAGATGTATTGTTTGTACCGGTACTCAAGAAGAGCCTTCTCTCCATATCTGCATTAGATGCAAAAGGCATGCGGGTTGTATTTATAGATGGCCAAGTTATCATGTGGCTAAAGGGAAAGACTATTAATGATGTAGTAGTGATTAGGGAACAAGAAGGAGGTCTATACAAATTCAAGGGCCATCTAGAAAAAGCCTTGGTCCATGACATAGTAGAACCAAATGAACTTTGGCATAGAATCCTTGCACATGTGCATTATAGAGCACTACCACTTGCAAGCAAATCTGTTGAAGCTCTTCCAGAAATTCAAGGAAAAGATGATGGGGTCTACAAAGGATGTGTGAAAGGAAAGAGTACAAAGATGACATTTCCAAGTAGCAAGAGCAAAGCAAAAGGAATCTTGGAGATCATCCACTCTTATGTATACGGTCCAATGCCATCAAGCTCACTAAGCGGGTATGTATACTATGTTTCTTTTATTGATGAATTTTCTAGGAAGACATGGATTTACTTCATGAAAAACAAAGATGAAGTATTTAAAAAGTTCAAGGAATTCAAAGCCTTGATCGAGAATCAAACAGAAAATAAGATCAAGACCTTTCGATTAGATAATGGTAGAGAATTCACATCAAATGAATTCAAAGAGTTATGCAAAGACTCAGGGATTAAGAGGGAGTTGTCCACTCCTTATAATCCACAACAAAATGGGATTCAGAAAGGAAAAATAGAAATGTCATGGAAGCTGCAAGAGCTATGCTTCATGATCAAAATATTCCTATCCATCTATTTGTAGAAGCGGTTAGAACAACGGTGTATGTACAGAACCGTACTCCACACAGAGTACTTGAGAACAAGACACCTGAAGAAGTCTTTTTCGGCAAGAAACCAAAAGTCAACCATCTCAGAATATTCGGTTGTCTAGTGTACATACTCATTCCAAAAGAGAAGAGGACTAAATTAGATCCTTAAGGAAATAAGAGTATATTTGTGGGATAATCTGAAAGCTCAAAGGCTTACAGAATATGCTTCCTAGGATTCAAAAAGATCGACATCAGCAGGGATGTGACATTTGATGAAGACTCAACTTACAACAAATCCAGAAAGAGACCTGCTGAAGAACCTGTAGAAGCAGAAGCACCCATAATTCATGATAAAAAAATGAATGAAGAAGCTCAAGAAGAAGATTGAGAATTTGAAGAACCTCGAGAACCTGTAGATTCACCTCCAGAGAAGAATCCTCATAAGAGGAAACCTGCTTGGGTATGAGAAGTTATCCAAGGTGCGGAAAGATATGGGGTTCTAGAAGAGAATCACAAAGAAAGAAAGACGACCAGATCCTATTACGGGTAAGTAGCATTACTATGTGATTTCATCAATAAAGAACCTTCCAATTATGAAGAATTAGTAGAACAGAAAGAATGGAAGGATGCTATGATCGAAGAATATCAATCGATCATGAAGAATGATGTTTGGGATGTTCTCCCAATACCAGAAGGGAAGTCGGTTGTAACTTCCACATTAGAGGAAATTTCAACTCAAAATGGGCCTCCTAAAAAGAATTAATTAACTAATAGTTAAAATAATAAAATATTATTTAATAATTTTGGAGGAAGAAAAGAAAAAAACTACTTTTTTGTTTGTATTTTTGACATATCTCCCCGTGTTTTTACTCAAATTTCGATTGGGAGAGCTCGTTGGATGCGGAATTAAATTCTGAATCCAATGAGTACCAACTCGGCATACTTTTGATGGACCCTAGAATTTAATTCCACATCCAACGTGCTCTCCCAATCGAAATTTGAGTAAAAACATGGGGAGATATGTCGAAAATACAAACAAAAAAAGCAGTTTATTTTATGATACCTATCCCCAAATTTATATTAAAAAAAGTGTTTAAGACCTATATGGTATTTCAAATTTAGAGCAATTTCATTGGCTAACACATGATGACATGGAATTTGAATCAAAGTTAAAAGGCCCATTTTGAGTTGAAATTTCGTCTAATGAATGGATCTACAAGATCAAGTATGCTACAGAGGGTAGCATAGAGAAAAATAAAGAAATATTTGTTGCTTATGGTTTCTCCCAGAAAGAAGGAATAGATTATGAAGAAACCTTTGCACCTGTAGCCAGATACACTTCCATCAGATCAGTACTTTCTTTGGCTGCAGTAATGAAATGGAAGATACACCAAATGGATGTCGAGACTGCTTTGTTGAATGGTGTAGTAGAAGAGGATTCAAGTGTATGTGGAGCAACCACTCTGTTTTGAGACACATGACAGGGAGTCTCATGTATGTAGATTGAAGAAAGACCTGTATGGTTTGAAACATGAACCTAAGACATGGTACGACATAATTGACATCTTTCTATCCAGTTTGGGCTTTACCAAGAGTAAAGTAGATTCCAACCTTTACTACAGGGTTGATGATGGCAACCTAGTGATGCTCCTACTATATGTAGATGATCTTTTTGTAACAGGTATTCATGGGTTGATTGCTGATACGAAGAGAAATCTTGCTACCGAGTTTGAAATGAATGAGTTGGGTATGATGCATTATCTTCTAGGCATGGAAGTGTGGCAGAGTGCAGATGGGATTTCCCTAGGACAAGGGAAATATACGGTAGAGATCCAGAAGAGATTATGGATGATGGATTGCAAGGCCATGACCACACCCATGGCATTGAACCTGAAGCTATTGAGTGATGGTTCATCAAAAGCGGTTGATGGCACGATGTATTGTTAGATGATTGGGTCCTTGATGTACCTGATGAACACTAAACCGGATATTTGCTTTGTTGTGAACACCTTGATCCAGTTCTTGACAGATCCAAGACATGTTCACTTGATTGCTGCAAAGAATATTCTGAGGTACCTGACAGGTATAGTTGATTATGGGATCAAGTATGATGCAAATTAGAAGATTAACCTAGAGAGTTATGTTGATTCAGATTGGGCAGGCAGTGCCATCGATAGGAAGAGCACTTTAGGATGTTGTTTCAGTATGGGATCAGGTGTGATCTCATGGTTTAGCAGTAAGCAATCCTGTGTGGCACTGAGTATAGCTGAAGCAAAGTATGTCGCTGCTTGTTCCACTAGTTGTGAGGCAATATGGCTAAGGAAGATATTGTCTAATTTATTTGATCTCTAGATGGATGCTACTTGTATACATTGTGACAACCAGAGTTGCGTGAAGTTGTCGGAGAACCCGATGTTCCATGACAAGTCGAAGCATATCAAGATCAAGTATCACTATATCAGGGATATGGTGCAAAGAGGAGCAATGAAGCTCCAGTATGTTGCGATAGACAAAGAAATAGCTGATGTGTTGATGAAACCATTGGCCAGAGTGAAGTTTGAGTACTTCAGGGAGAAGCTTGGTGTTCTCCAGATTGAGGTTCCTTCCAATGGGAAGAGATGAATCCGTAAGCCATTCTGGCGAGTAGGTCAAATGTAAGGCATGAGACATTCTATCATGGTGAGAGGATTGATTCCTTCCATGTCAGATATGAGTGCCGATCCATGCTGATGTGATTGTAGGATTGGTTCCTACATGATCAGATATAAGAGATATTTCCATTCCTAGAATGGAGGTGCCTGGTCAGTTACCAGGAATACTCAGTCTAGGACTGAGGGCCATTTTGATATGACTATGAGATGTGTTCTCACATGATCAGATATGAGTGCATGGCCATTCTAATGTGATTGAGGGATGTGTTCCCACTTGATCAGATATAAGGGTTGTTTCCATTATGTCACGGTGAGAGGATTTCTTCCTTCCATGTCAGATGTGAGTGCCGACCATTTTGATGTGACTATGGGATTGGCTCCTACATGATCAGATGTAAGGGATACCACCTTTCTGATTAGTCAAGGTCAGATGTGACTGTAGGATTGGTTCCTACATGATTACATGTAAGGGATACCTCCATTCTTTCACGGTGAGAGGATTGTTTCCTTCCATGTTATATGTGAGTGCTGGCCATTTTTACTTAGGGTTAGATGTAAGGGCTACCACCTTTCTGATGAGTCAAGGTCAGATGTGAGTGCTGACCATTCTGACTTAGGGTCAGATATAAGGGCTGCTGCCATTCTTTGAATGGAGGCACCTGATCATTTACCAAGAACCCTCAGTCTAGGACTGAGTGCCTTTCTGACAAGTCGAGGTCATATGTAAGTGTTGTTCCTTTCTGATGAGTCAAGGTCAGATGTGAGTGCCTGCCATTATGACTTAGGGCCAGATATAAGGGCTGCCAAAGACCTACAAGGAGGTAGGCCTACAACCAGTATGAAAAAGGGTTGCCTCTGTATAACTTCTTGTGATGAGAATAATCATGAGATAGCACATATGATGATGACCCAGTGATGATATAGATCAAGCTATGATTCAGATCCAGTTATGATGTCTCTGAGATGATCGAAATTGAGTGATTATCCAGATCCAGCAGTGATGATCAAGATCGAGTGATGATCCAGTTCCAGTGATGATGACCGTGTGATGATCCAGATCCAGTGATGATGACGGTGTGATGATCCATATCGAGTGATGATGATCCAGATATAGATGAAGATGACTTGGAGATGAAGATGACAAGAACTTGATGATGACCCAGATGATACAGAGAAGAAGACTTGTGCTGAAAAATTGTGTCGAGAGAATACCTTCCTAGTTAAGAGGGAGTGTTGATGTATATCTAACTTCAGAATGTATTCAATTGTATTTATTATGTATTGTAACCAGATGTTTATTCCATGAAGTATTTGTAATGTACTTGAGTCATGTGATGCATTGATGTTCCTATCGGGAGGTTCTATAATGTAAACAACTCATGTCAAGTTATTGTGGGTAACCCTCTTATTGATCAAGCGTTAAAGTCCCTATAGTTCTTGGGCACTATGGTTATTAGACTCTCCTAGAGAAGTTGGCCATAGTAGGGTTTAGTCATGTCGGGAATTAGTATAAATAGAGAGCTAGCCTCTCTATTTAGTACACACTCACTCACACTCAGTTGTAGCGCATAGCTCAGGAAGAAGAAGACACTGGGGCTAGGAAGAAAAAGTTTACTGCTGTCGGGAGATCATCTTATTGTTTTGGGGTTTTACTTTTGGTGTTGATTCTATCTTTGAGGAAGTTGCGGGGTTTTCTCCATTTATGGTTTCCCCGAGGGAAAACACTGTGTTCATTGTCTCATGTGTTTGATTGCTCTACTTATTATTCTCTTAGTTAAAGATCCTAGCATAATGCTAGCTTGAATGATAAAATCTAACACCAGAATGTGGAAACCATCTAGTCTTAATTTACAAGGGTCTCTCAGATCAAGGAACAACTTGAAGCAAGAGATGAAGAAGTAGAGAATGTAAAAATTGTGATGACCACGTTGAATGGCCTCCCTAGATCATGGGACTCCTTTAGTCAAGGGATCTGTGACAAAAATAAGCTAGTCAAATTTAGTATACTATGGGAGGAATGCTCATAAGAAGAAGCTTGGATAGTAGTTCAAGAAGAAAAGATGGAAAGTAAAGATCAAGATCTCATAGTACACTCCAAGAGTATAAAAACAAACTATCACAAAGGTAATCCTTCTCACCAGAGAATTAATATTATAAGATCTAATAAATATTTGTCTAAACTTAGATGCTATACATGTGACGAGAAAGGACACTATGCTAGAGAATTTCCAAGAAACAAAAGTGGATCTCACAAGAAGAAGGGAAGCAAGAAATGACATCATCCTCACACTGCAAAGGATGATTAACCTCCTAGAAAGAAAGACAAAGAAGAATGTGATGATTCTTCTACTGAAGAATAATATGTTCTGATTTATGCCCGCATAGGAACTGTTACACATGGAAGCAATGATTGGCTCATTGATATTGGGGCTTCCAAACATATGGAAAGATTCAAGGAATCCTTTGTGAAACTTTTTGAACATGAGTCACCTCACAAGGTGAAACTTGGATATGACTACCAGTATCCAATAAAAGGTAATGGTGAATCCTCCTATAAACTAGATTCCAGAAAGTCTATGAAGATGAAAGATGTCCTATTTGTACCAGGATGAAAGAAGAACCTTCTCTCCATCTCTGCATTGGATGTAAAAGGCACAAGGGTTGGATTTATAGATGGCCAAGTCCTTATATGGCCAAAAGGAAATACTATAGATGACGCAGTAGTGATTGGAGAACACGAAGGAGGACTATACAAATTAAAGGACCATCTAGAACAAGCCTTGGTCCATGAGTCAGTAGATCCAAATGAAATTTGGCACCGAAGGCTTGCACATGTGCACTATAGGGCACTACCTCTTGCAAAGAAAATTTGTTGAAGGTCTTCCTGAAATATAGGCAAAACATGATGGTGTCTTCAAAGGATGTGAGAAAGGAAAGAACACAAAGAAGACATTTCCAAGTAGTGAGAGAAAGGAAAAAGGAATCTGGGAAATCATTCAATCTGATGTATGCGAGACAATGTCATCTAGTTCATTAAGCGGGTATGTATACTATGTTTCTTTTATTGATGATTTTTCTAAAAAGACATGGATATGCTTCTTGAAGAACAAAGATGAAGTATTCAACAAGTTGAAAGACTTCAAAGCCTTGATCAAGAATCACACAAAAAGGAATATCAAGATATTTTGATCAGATAATGGCGGAGAATTGACATCAACTAAATGAAAATAATTATGTAGAGATTAAGGGATTAAGAGGGATTTGAAAATTCCATATAACCCACAATAGAATGGGGTTGTAGAAAGGAAGAATAGAACGATCATGGAAGCCACAAGGGCAATGCTTCATGATCAAGATATTCCCATGCATTTATGGGTAGAAGCTGCCAAAACATATGTACAAAACTGTACTCAACACAAAGTGCTAGAGAACAAGACACCTGAAAAAGTCTTCTTCGGAAAGAAACTAGAGGTCAACCATCTCCAAATATTTAGCTGTCCAGTATACACTCACATTTCAAAAGAAAAGAGGACAAAGTTAGATCCTTCTAGAAAGAAGGGTATATTTGTGGGATATAGTGAAAACTCAAAAGCTTACAAAATATACTTCCCAGGATTCAAGAATATTGACATTAGCAGATACGTAACATTTAACGAAGATTCAGCCTACAACAAATCTAGAAAGAGACCAGTTGAAGACTCTAAAGAAACAAAAGTACCCAGAATCCCTAATACAATAATAAATGAAGTAAATCAAGAAGAGGATTGAGAAATGGAAGAACCTCATGAAAATAATCCTCATAAGAGGAAACCTGCATGGGTACGAGAGGCTATCCAAGGTGCAGAAAGATATGGAGCTTCAGAAGAAATACACAGAGAAAGAAAGAGAAGTAGGTCCTACTCCAGATATGTAGCCCTATGATGTGAAATCATTGATAAAGAACCTTCAAACTATGAAGAAGCGACAGAGAAGAAACAATGGAAGGATGCTATGATCGAGGAGTACTAGTCGATCATGAAGAATGATGTTTGGGATGTTGTCCCTAGACTAGAGGGGAAGTCTATTATGACTTCCAAATGGATCTATAAGATCAAACATGCTGCAGATGGTAGCATAGAGAAATATAAAGCAAGATTTGTGGCTCGTGGCTTCTCCCAGAAAAAAGGAATAGATTATGAAGAAAATTTTGCACCTATATCTAGATGCACTTCCATTAGATCAGTAATTTCTCTAGCTACAGTGATGAAATGGAAGATACACTAGATGGATATCAATACTAATTTATTTAATGGTGTAGTAGAAGAAAAAGTGTATGTGGAGAAGCCACTCGGTTTTGAGACACATGATAGGGAGACTCATGTGTGTAAATTGAAGAAATCCCTGTATGGTTTGAAACAGGCACCCAGGACATGGTATGAAATAATTGATAGCTTCCTATCTAGTTTGGGATTTACCAAGAGTAAATCAGATTCCAACCTTTACTACAAGGTTGAAGAAGGAAACCCAGTGATACTCCTACTTTATGTAGATGATCTGTTTGTAATAGGTGTGGATCAGTTGATTGCTGATACAAAGAGGAAGCTTGCTGCTGAGTTCGAGATGAAGGACTTGGGTATGATGCACTACTTTCTAGGTATTGAGGTGTGGAAGAATGTGGATGAAATCTCCCTAGGACAAGGGAAGTACACAATAGAGATCCTGAAGAGGTTCAGGATGATGGACTGCAAGGCCATAACCACACATATGGCATCAAATATGAATCTATTAAGTGATGCTTCATCAGAGACATTTGATGCTATGATGTATTGTCAAATGATTGGGTCCTTGATGTATCTGATAAATACGAAACCATATATTTTCTTTACTGTGAACACATTGATCCAGTTCCCGAAGGATCCGAGACATGTTCGCCTGATTGTTGCAAAGCATATTCTTAGATACCTAAAGGGTATAGTTGATTATGGGCTCAAGTACGAGGCGAGTCAAAAGATTAACCTGGAAGGTTATGTTGATTCATATTGGGCAGGAAGTTCCATTGATAGGAAGAGCACTTCGAGATGTTGATTCAGTATGGGATTAGGTGTGATATCTTGGTTTAGCAGGAAGCAGTCCTGTGTGGCACTGAGTACAGCCAAAGTAAAGTATGTTGCATCTTGTTCGACTAGTTGTAAGGTAGTGTGGCTAAGGAAGCTACTATATAACTTGTTTGATATCTAGTTGGATGCTACTTGTATATATTGTGACAACTAGAGTTGTTTGAAGTTTTCAGAGAACCTAGTGTTCCATGACAAGTCAAAGAATATCAAGATCAAATATCACTATATCAGGGATATGGTGTAGAGAGGAGAAGTGAAGCTCCTATATGTTGCAACGAACGAGCAGATAGCTGATTTGTTGAACAAACCATTAGCTAGAGTGAAGTTTGAGTACTTCAGGGACAATGTTGGTGTTCTCCAGATCGAGGTTCCTTCCAAGGGGAAGTGATGAGTCTGTGAGCCCTTCTAACATGGTGATAGGATTGGTTCCTTCCATGGTCAATTGTAATTGTAGAGACATTCTGATATGACTGTGGGATTGGATCCCACATGATCAGATATAAGTGCAGATCCATTTTGATATGACTGTGGGACTGGCTCCCATGTGATCATATATAAGTGCAGAGCCATTCTGATATGACTATGGGACTAGCTACCACATGATCAGATATAAGTATAAATCCATTCTGATATGACTGTGGGATTGGCTCCCACATGATCGTTTGTAATTAGAGAGCCCTTCCATGGATGGTAGTAGTTGTGTCCTACCATGCCACTGGTTGTAAGTGTTGGGCCCTTCCATAGATGATAGTAGGTGTGTCCTATCATGCTTATGGTTG
This sequence comes from Pseudotsuga menziesii, assembly GCA_001517045.1. Taxonomy (NCBI): domain Eukaryota; kingdom Viridiplantae; phylum Streptophyta; class Pinopsida; order Pinales; family Pinaceae; genus Pseudotsuga; species Pseudotsuga menziesii. Next base: position 65,260 of record LPNX010538467.1, read on the forward strand.
TAAGTGCTAGGCCTTTTCACATATTATAGTAGGTGTTTCCTATCATGCTACTCAATGTAAGTGTTGGGCATTTCTGACATGGTTCTTGGATGTGTTCCTCCAATGGTTGGATGTAAGTGTTTATCCTTTGTGACATGGTGGTCGATGTGTTCCTCCCATGGTAATATGTGAGTGTTGGGTGTGACTTTATGACATGGTGGTGGATGTGTTCCTCCCATGGTCAGATGTTAGTGCTGGGAGGGCCTTTCTGACATGTGGTTAGGTATAAGTACCGAAGAAGATAAAGACCTACATGGAGGCTAGGCCTACAACCAGCATGAAAAAGGGATGGCTCTATAGAACTTCCTATGATGAGAATAATTGAGAGATAGCACCATTTGACAGTGATGATCTAGACTTCATGAAGATCCAGTGATGATCTAGACTTGATGAATATCTAGTGTTGATCTAGATTTGATGAAGATCCAGTGATGATACAGACTTGATGACAATCCATTAATGATCTAGACTTTATGAAGATGACTTGACAATGAAGATGACTTGATGATGATCCAGATGATACAGAGAAGAATAATTGTGCTGATAAATTGTGTCGAGACAATACCTTCCTAGTTAAGAGGGAGTGTTGATGTATTTGTAACTTCAGAATGCATTCACTTGTATATCTTATGTATTGTACCCCAATTTTTATTCTGGGAAGTATATGTAATGTAATTAAGTCATTTCATGCCCCGATGTTCCAATTGGGAGATTTAGTAATGTAAACAAGTCATGTAAAGTCATAGAGGGTAACCATCCCTATTGTTCAAGGGTTAAAGTCCCCGCAGTTTTGGGGCCCTTACTTAGAGAAGTCGCCCTAGTGAGTTGTTGTCAAGTTAGGAATTAGTATAAATAGAGATTGAGCCTCTCTATTTATCACACATTCACTCACACTTAGTTGTAGCGCATAACTTAGAGAGAAAGAAGAAGTCGAGACAAGAGAGAGAGAGAGACTACTGCTATTGGGAGATCATCTTACTATTTTTGGGTTTTACTTTTGGTTTTGATTCTATCTCTGAGGAAGTTGAGGGGTTTTCTCCTTTAAGGTTTCCCTGAGGAAAAACTTTGTTTTCATTGTTGTTATATTTTTATCATTCAAGCTAGCATTATGATATTAGGATCTTTAACTGAGAGAATAACATGCACAGGAATAAACACAAGAGATAAGAGACACAAAGAATTTTCCTTGGGGAAACCGTAAAGGAGAAAACCCCGCAACTTCCTCAGAGATAGAATCAGCACCAAAATTAAAACCCAAAAACATAAAGATGATATCCCAACAATAGTAGTCTCTCTCTTGTCCCAACAACTTCTCCTCTCACTCATGCGCCCCAATGAGTGAGTGTGTGTGTGATAAATAGAGAGGCTCACTCTCTATTTNTTTTCCTCACTTAACAATTACTTACTAGAGTTGACATCTCTATGAGTGTCTAATAACCCTAGTGCCCCACAACTTGTAGGGACTTTTCCTCCTCCGACCAACAAGGAGGGTTATCCTTAACACAATTGTGGGGACTATTGCCCCGACTTACAATTACTCACCTAGGGTTGAATTCTCTAGGGTAGTCTAATAACCCTAGGGCGCCACAACTATGGGGACTTCAACCCTTGATCAATAGGAGGGTTACCCACAATGACTTGACATGACTTGTTCACATTATAGAAACTCTCGATCGAAACATCGGGGCATGACATGGCTCAATTACATTATAAACACTTCCCGGAATAAAAATCGGGGTACAATACATAACATATACAAGTGAATACATTATGAAATTACAATTACATCAACACTCCCTCTTAACTAGGAAGGTATTCTCTCGACACAATTTATCAGCACAAGTCTTCTTCTCTGTATCATTTGGAACATCATCAAGTCCTAGTCATCTTCATATTCAGTTCATCTTTATCTTCAAGTCATCCTCATCTGGATCTGGATCATGACTTGATCTAAATCATCATCACTGGATCTAGATCATCACTCGATATGGATCATCACTACTAGATCATCATCACTAGATCTAAATCATCACTCGATCTGGATCATCATCACTCTATCTAGATCATCACTTGATCTGGATCATCATTGCTAGATCATCATCACTAGATCTATATCATTACTCGATCTAGATCATCACTGTTGGATCATCATTACTGGATCTAGATCATCACTCAATCTGGATCATCACTGGGTCAACATCATCGGTGCTATCTCATGATTCTTCTTGTCACAGTAAGTTCTACAAAGCCAGCCCTTTTTCATGCTGGTTGTAGACCTAGCCTCCTTATAGGTCTTCTTTAGCCCTTATATCCGACCATAAGTCAGAATGGCTAGCACTCACATCTCACCATGGGAGGAACACATCCAACATCATGTCAGAAAGGCGCAACCCTTACATTCACCAGCATGACAATAATCAACTACTATCGTCTATGAAAAGGATCAGCACTCACATCTGACCTTGACTCGTCATAAAGGAACAACACTCACATCTGACCTTGACTTGTTAAAAAGGAACAACACTCACATCTGACCTTGACTCGTCAAAAAGGCACAACACTCACATTTGACCTTGACTTGTCAAAAAGGCACAACACTCACATCGACCAGCATGAAAGTACACAGCTACAATCATCTATGGAAAGGCACAACACTCACATCTTCCAGCATGATAGTACACAACTATTATCATATGTGGAAAAGCACAACACTTACATCTGACCTTGACTCGTCAGAAAGGCACTCATTCCTAGACTGCGGGTAGGCTGGTAACTAACCAAGTGCCTCCATTTAGAGAATGGCAGTAGACCTTATATCTGACCCTAAGTCAGAATGGTTAGCACTCACATCTAACATGGAAGGAACCAATCCTCTCACCATGACAAAATGGTGACAACCCTTATATCTGATCAAGTGGGAATGTATCCCTCAATCACATTAGAATGGCCCTGCACTTATATCTGATCATGTGAGACTACATCTCACAGTCATATCAGAATGGCCCTCAGCCCTACACTGTGTATTCCTGGTAACTGACCAGGTACCTCCATTCAAAGAATGGAAACCCTTATATCTGAACATGTAGGAACTAATCCTACAATCACATCAGAATGGCTCAGCACTCATATCTGACATGGAAGGAACCAATCCTCTCACCAAGACAGAATGGCTCATCTCTTACATCTAACCATGGAAGGAACCAATCCTCTCACCATGTCATAATGGCTCACGGACTCATCATTTCCCCTTGGGGGGGACCTCGAAATGGAGAACACCATTCTTCTCCCGAAAGTACTCAAAATTGAATTTGCCCATTTCTAGCATAGAATCACATCAGGGTTGATTACATCCATGTGTGACCTACGAGCTTCGCCAAGACCGATTACATCCGAGGACAACCTACAGGTCTATTTACATCTGAGCAACCTATCAGATTTGCCAGGATTTATGCTCATACAACCTGTCTCACCGACTATGCTAGAATTCCCTCTTTTGAGAGATCTCGATCTGGATCAAATATTGGAGCTTCACTACTCCTTTATCCCAAATAGCAAGTGGCAACATCTTTTTCCTCAGCTGTACTCAGCACCATGCAGTATTCCATCTTGCCAAACCAAGAGATCACACTTGATCCCATATTGAAGTAACACCTCGAAGTGCTCTTCCTATCAATGGCACTATCTATCCCAATACAAATCCACATAACCATCTAGCTTAATCTTCTGATTCGCCTCATACTTGAGCCCATACTCAACTGTACCCTTCAGGTACCTCGACTTAGAGGAAATTTGGGGTCTAAAATAGGCCTCCTAAGGAAAATAATTAAAAAATCCAGATCACACTACAAATATGCCATGTCAGCCTAAATCTAATGAAAATCTAATGAAAGTCAACCTAAATCGTCTCATTAATGGTAGTTGACAACTATATTGAGTTAATGTAGAGTTAAGATATATTGGTTAAAAATATTAATGAAATATTTAGATTCCTGTGCACACATAATAAATGATAGGAAACTTTTGAATTTTATATTATTATTTTTTTAAATGAGTTGACCACTACTTTTTATATATTTAATAAATGTAAAACTCAAATATATTCATTTATAATGAAAAATATAATTATAATAGTATTAAATAAAAAAGGATCACTATTATTTTTTAATATAAATTTTATATTAATTTATATAAAAAAATAATACATCACATAAAATAAAAAAGCAATAAACTATGTATATTCATATTACTTTTTTATATTAATATAAAAAAAATTTGTGGTTTAATGGGTAGGTAAGAGGGAAAAAGAGTAAAATAAAACTTTATTATATTTTAGTAACATTAAAAATAGTTTTTATTTTTTATTTTGTTAGTATTTAAATGTTTTATTTATTTTTGGATGTAATAAATAAATATATTTATTTTTTAAATATTATTTAATAATATGAAAAATACTAAATATCTTTTATTTAGTATTTCAAGATAAGTCTATTTAAAATTAAATATTATTTAGTTTTCTTTTTAAAAAATTGATTAATAAATGTTTTTAGTATTTCAAAATGCTTCCACTACAATTTTAATTAATGAGAAGGTTATGTTTTAGAGGAGTTGGAAGCAGTGATCAAATAAAATATTCTATATTTATTAGTTAAAATTTATTTATCTTATTTCGAGGTGATATTTTTAAGAACTTAACCAAGGTAAGGTTGATATGAAGTTAGCTATTGTCAAATAAAAATATGACACATAAGCATTATGTGTCCAACTAAACCATAATGGTTGACCAAAGATATTGAAATTCTATTGGTTTACAATTTCAACTCAATCCAACTCATCCATGGCACAATTTTTTATAAGGCCCATTTTAGACCCCAAATTTTCTCTAATTTGAACAACATGTTTTGAAACCATCAGGTGATCATGTCTCAATGTGTTCATAGCAAAACAAATATTTGGTCTTGTTTTTGTCAGGTACATCAAGGAACCAATCATCTGACGATACATCGTAGCATCAACCATCTCTGGTGAAGCAACACTCAATAGCTTCAGGTTCGATGCCATAGGTGTGGTCATGGCCTTGCATTCCATCATCCTAAACCTCTTCAGGATCTCTACTGCATACTTCCCTTGTCCACATCTCCACGCCTAGAACATAGTGCATCATCCCCAAGTCCTTTATCTCGAACTCGGCAGCAAGTCTTCTTCTTACAAATTTAATGAGTTCCTCTTTTCTGCTAGGAACAAGTCATCGTCATATAATAGGAGCATCACTGGTATTCTACCTTCAACCTTGAAGAAAATGTTGGAATCTTATTTACTCTCAGTAAAGCCTAGAGTCATCAGTAATCTTTCCATCCTGTCATACCATGTCGAACCTCAAGATATTCTATAGTCACTCCCTCTGAAGCGGAGCATCATACTGCCTCTGTCTTCCGTACTCTATGCACTGGGGTGACAAGTAGCTTCCTATGCTAATAATATTCTATGTACCATCTAGTGTATATACTTTTATCTTCAACCTTGTAGAAAAGGTTAAGATCTTCATCAAGCTCATCATGTATGTTTTTCAACTCCCACTGGCTACAAATGTCTCTTCGCAGTCTATGCCTTCTTTTCATGAGAAGCCTCGTGCTATGAATCTTTCCTTGTATCCCACGATGTTTCCATCTATTGCATGATGGAACTACGAACTTCCGTTCACGTATCGATACTGCATCATAGACATCATTCTTCTTGAACTGGTCTTCCTTTTCTTCCTGGTTACTTCTTCATGGCTGGAAGGTTCTGCATCAATGATGTCACTGCATTTGTCATATTATTCTTCATCTTGAACTATTGTTACTTGTTCTTTGGAACAATTCTCATCCTTCTTTGCATGTAGGCGATTATGTATGCAGTATTTCCTACAAGTCAAATGCATTTGCATGGTTAGAGACATTTCATAAGGAATATTCATAATGAAAAATTCTTATTCATAAATATGTGATCATGCAACTATTTATCCAATACAACATTCGTCCATATCTCACAGAAACCTTCTCGATGCCTTCCATCTCTACCAGGACAACATTGAGATTGTGCACTAATCCAATATGTCAGCAAAGAGAGTTGTATAGCACCATGAGCTACTTACCCATCCCATGAATATTAGTATTATATTGTCATTAATGCAAACATTCTATCATGGATAATACATCAACTGAATATAGACAAATACATAGAAAAACAATATCATGAAATGACAATTGAATACTTATCATTATTTGTTTCATGGGTAGATTCCTTCTTGAGCCTTCAGCTTCATCATATTCTTCATTCATAATAGCATTGTTTCTTATCAAAATGATAAGATGGATAAGACATTCTTCAAGAGTTGAGTTCTTCATATTCCTCATCGCTTGATGTATCTTCTTTGGATGGTGAGAGCTTGATCTTCCCATCTTCTTTTCTTTTACTATGAGTTGGGAATCTTCTTGTGTGTGCTCTTCCCAGAATCTTTCTGAAAGTAATCACTTCTTTCTAGCACACATTCCTTGAATGAATGAATCCCAGAGGTCATTCAAGGTAGCTATCACCACTTCTTCTTCTACAACTACAATTTTTTCTTTGATTTCAGAAACCCCCGTAAAGTATGACTGTATGGTCTTTGCATTCTGGATCTTCACATTCTTCAACTGGTTTCATAAGGTCATATTCTGATTTATGTTCTTCCCTTCAAATGGCTTGGTCAAGGAATCAAACATCTTTGGTGTCTTTAGGGAAGACACTTGTGGTATAAGTTTATCCGTGATTGAATCAACAATGATCCTCTTGTCCTTGACAAAGTTCTTCTTGTGTATGGCTTTGAGCCTCATCTCCCTCTGGAACTGGAACCTCTCTACTCATGTAGGTGTCCAATTCATTTTTTTTCAGATGGATCATATAATTCCATGCTTGGATGTTTTCAACTTCACCAAGCTTATCATCAAGCTGATGTGATAGATCACTTTGAAATGAGAACCTCAAATGAAAATAACAAAATATTTGATCTTACCGATTTGAGGTGTCCATCCTCGTTTCGAAGCTGGCTGATCTAGGGTTTGTCAGAGAAACCCTAATTTTAAAAACTTGGAATATTTTAGATCTGATTGGATATAAAGATAAATCTCTTCAAGGTGATTTGTCCAATGTACTCCTTTTCTGAAAACAGTGGAGGGAAGCTCCCGGAACAGGAAGCCCTAGTTTTCCAATTTCTCTTGTAGAAATTCCTGATACTAATTCTTTGGTATCTTAGAAATTAATGATCCCCTAGGTATGAAGCTTCACATTGAGGTATCCTCTCCTGTCCCTATTCTAACACCATAGGTTTCATTAGAATTGGGTTCACCAATTGGGACTTATGATCATTTTTCCAAGGTGACCTGTCGCAGGACTGTTCAGAACATCTAAGTTGTACGGACTTCCACGTGTCACTGTTTCATCTTATAGATCTGAAACATTAACCACATAAATTAAAGTCCATGCCCTTTCTGTAATAGCTTCATAAATTTCATTTGGACCTTTTTATCCCAAGATATATCAATTCTCCCCAGGTGTCCTGTTTAGGGATGAATCCTGGAAGAGGCTGGAATCCTAACTTGGAGGGATCATATATCCCAGAATATAGAGAATATGAGGATGAATTTTAGATACAATGTAAATACAGATTTATCTTCGGCCTATGAAATTTTCATCTCTTGATACTTCTCTAATCCTGAGATATATTGAATGTACCAAAACGTATCAGTTTTAGTATTTTAGGGTTTTTCCAGCTCGGGGTCAAACTAGGGTTTGACTTTCCTGAAGTTTCACCCAACCAAAAATATTGATCCAGGTCTCTAAGATTTGATTTTGATGAGGATAGAAATCCTATACCAAGCTCACTCAAAAATTTCTCTTCTGTAAGAAACCCTAATTTTCCACACCAAAACTGAAAAATGCTCTGAATCGAATTCTGCTTCGATAGAAAGATGCATCGTTGAATGGAGAGTCAGCCTAACATATTTTTACTGATGGATTATGGAGAGAGAGAAAAAAAGTAATAAGCCCTAGCTTCTGCAACTGCATAATGTCTTCTTCACAGGTTAGTTCTGATACCATGTTAGATTTTTATCATTCAAGCTAGCATTATGATCTTAAGATATTTAACTGAGAGAATAATATGCACAACAATAAAAAAAGAGACAAGAGACACAAATAATTTTCCTTGGGGAAACCATAAAGGAGAAAACCCCACAAATTCCTGAGAGATAGAATCAGCACCAAAATTAAAACCCAAAAACATAAAGATGATCTCCCCATAGCAATAGTCTCTCTCTTGTCCCAACAACTTCTCCTCTCACTCATGCGCCCTAATGAGTCAGTGTGTGTGTGATAAATATAGGCTCACTCTCTATTTATATTCTTTCATTCACTTGAAACCAACTCCAACATGTCGGCCTCACTTAACAATTATTTACTAGAGTCGGCATCTCTAGGAGTGTCTAATAACCCTAGTGCCCCATAACTTGTGGGGATTTTTCCTCCTTCGACCAACAAGGAGGGCTATCCTTAACACAACGGTGGGGACTATTGCCCCAAATTACAATGAATCACCTAGGTTTGACTTCTCTAGAATAGTCTAATAACCCTAGGGCCCCACAACTGTGGGGACTTTAACCCTTGATCAATAGGAGGGTTACCCACAATGAATTGACATGACTTGTTCACATTATAGAAACTCTCGATCAAAACATCGGGACATGAAATGACTCAATTACATTATAAAACCTTGACAAAATAAACATCGGGGTACAATACATAAGATATACAAGTGAATACATTCCGAAGTTACAATTACATCAACAATCCCTCTTAACTAGGAAGGTATTCTCTCGACACAATTTATCAGCACAAGTATTCTTCTCTGTATCATCTGGAACATCATCGAGTACTCGTCATCTTCAAATCATCTTCATCTTCAAGTCATATTTATATTCAAGTCATCTTCATCTGGATTTGGATCATCATTGGATCTAGATCATCATGACTAGATCTAGATCATCACTGTTGGATCATCATCACTAGATCTGGATCATCACTCGATCTGGATCATCATCACTAGATCTAGATCGTCACTTGATCTGGATCATCACTGCTAGATCATCATCACCGGATATAGATCATCACTTGATCTTTCATAAGAAGGTGTCAAGATTGTCAGACTGCACCTGGTAGAGTAAAAAAACTAGCATTTCCTTTACAACCTGTGGTGGTGGATAGACATTTCCAGCAGTGGGGAATCGATATCATCAGACCAATAAATCCCTCCTCCTCTCTTTAGTATAAGTAAATTGTAACTGCCAATTATTACTTTACTCGGTGGACCGAAGCGGAACCATTGCAGATGGTTAATACAAATTAGGTATTGCATTTTCTTGAAACTAACATAATTACCAGATTTGGGGTGCAAGAATCTCTCGTGTTTGATAATGCATATTATTTCTCTTATGGAGAATTAACTAAATTTGCATTAGAAAAAGGAATCAGAATCAGATATTCAGCGAACTATTACCCACAAGGCAATGGGCTTGTTGAATCAACGAATAAGAACTTGCTAAATTTTTTGAAGAGATCCATAGCTAAACATCATAGGAACTGGCATACTATTATATATGAAGGTCTATGGGCTGATAGGTTTACCCAAAAATCATCTATTGGTAACTCTCCTTTCTTTTTGGTATATGGAATGGAGGCTATTCTTCCTCCAAATCTGTTTCTTCCTTCATTATAGCTTGCACGAGCTGTACCAGAGATAGAGTGTTTAGCCATTGAAGAAAGAATCAATATGCTATTAAAATTGGAAGAAGAGTGAGAGAATGCTAAATGACATTTCACAAAGCATCAACAAATTGTTAAATTATGGTTTGATAGTGCCTAATCCTTGAGTAGGGAATTATAGGTAGGCGATCTAGTTTTGAAATGGGACAAAGCACATGAGGATAAAGGGGAACATACAAAATTCCAATGTCTCTGGTTAGGTCGATACGTGATAGTAGAAAAACTTGGTCCTAGTTTTTCCATTTGCAGACTTTGCAAGGACAACTTGATACCCTCCCAACAAATGGGAATATCCTTAATAGGTACTTTCAATAATCCCACATCATTAAGTCATTTTCATTGTATATTTCCATTGTGTATATTTCTGTACAAATTTATCGTTCCATTCTGATTTCTAGATCTATTGAGTCTTTTGATCTTGTACTTACTGATTATATTTCCTTCCATCATCATGTTTCCTTACTTGAAATTTTATATGATGGATCATAAAAATAATTCATTTCTTCGAGATCATTGATTGTACATAAATCTGCATTCTTGCCTCTGTAAATATTTGCTTTTTCAGACACATCTTCCATATTTTCTCATAAAATTCAGCATGAAGCATTTGGCATGGTGTTAAGGACGATCCTGATGGTGAATTATGTGAAACTGGAATGACTAAAATACATATCAGATCATAATCACTGATTTTCGTTGGGAGTATCTGATGTCTCACAAGTGATTTGGCTTCAAACCTATATTAGTTTTTTGACCTATACAATTTTTATTTTAGCAATCCTTAATTGTTGTCTCCGGATGCCTTCCTATAAACCGATATCTCAGAAAATTTATTTACTGGTTCTAATGGATTCCTACTAGGCTTGAAGATTAGTTGAAGATATCTAGTCATCTTTAAGTTGTCTTAAGAAGTTTGTGGTTTTGTCCCTCATTTTTGTGAATACATCTGGTCATTTAGCGAGGGAAGTACTCTTAAACTAAAGGTAAATATGAAAGAGGTTAATCAGGAAATAGGAGGTCTCATCACAAGGCGGTCTATTTATGATCATAGGTTCTATTGGAATGACGTTGTCAAAATATACTCACCAAGTCAATGACATCGACTCTCAATCGAATAAACTGAGAGACAGGAAGTCTCATCACGAGCTGGCCTGATCAGTTTCTGGTAGGATTGGTGAATAAATATATCATCATTTGGTCGCCAAGCTAAGAGAGTATTCCTAATTAATGATTTTCGTATTTATCCCTGTGTGTATATCTCTCTCTCTCTCTCTCTCTCTCTCTCTCTCTCT
>LPNX010538467.1:95669-200745 GCA_001517045.1 Pseudotsuga menziesii
CTATTATTGGATAACCTATCTTCAGTCTTATAGATTTACATTGGAATTAAGTTATTCTACTCTATACCTGGCTAAGGTTGAAATGGACCAGGAATACCCATATAACAACTATAGGATTGTTGTGGGAAATCTGTTGAGGTCTGGTTATATGTTTAGACTAATTTGAATATTGAATCACTTAAGCATATGTTTGATACTTTAAAGACAACATCTTTGATTATCTAAAGTATGGACGTTGTTTTTGCATAGATAACTGGTTCAGTCCCAACATGTCACCATTTGTTGGCAAGCAACACCCTCCAGAGCAATTTGAACACAAAATTTCAAATTTGTCATTCCATCAATTTATGAATGAAATTATATATCACAACCTTAATCAACACTCATCAATAAATATTTTAGGAGTGCCTTAAGAATCTTTGATTCTGAAGGTACTCTCAATTGAAGTTGATGGATTGATTGATTTAGGGGGATTAACATCAGCTTATCTCTAGTTTGAATTTATTGGCTTTAGTTTCTCATTTGTTCTTGATCATTTGTAAAGGTCATAATCCTGAAAGTTAGCAACTCCTAATTTTACAATATCTATCATTCATGCATATTCAAGGTCAAGTAAATTTATTACATCAATGGTTTTTTAATGTTAACCTAGTAAGCTGATACATGATATGATATTTGTTTTTCAATTTATATGTGAGGTCTAATGAGCTCTTTCACTTCCAAAATATCTATCTCATCATAATAATCATGGGGATAAAAGTGTATTTCATATTAATTTCACAAATTCCCCATTGTTATACACTTGTCCTCATTTATGAATTTTGTATCTTTAGATGAGAGAAGATTTATGGGATTATGAACTTTTTCGACACTATTGGGTCAAATTAATGTCATTTTAATTTCATTGTAGTATTTTCCCATCCATTTAATTTGTAAATCTGAGGTTCGTAGGCTTATTCCGTCTATTGCTGTAAGATGAAACACACTGCTTAAAGTAAATTGCATAAAAGAAAGACAACATATGAAGAGCAACAAGACAACACATGTGAGCTCACATTAACAATCAAGCAATCTTAATTTACATCACAAGAATCAATGACAAATCATTAAAAGCATCCAAACCAATATTATGAACAAAATCTAAGAATTCCCTTATCCATATTACAAAGTCAAGACTAACTTCTACAATCTACTATTCTCTAAGATAATCTAAGATCTAAAATATTCTAAGATAATATCCCATTTAAGATTTAATATTATTGAAATGAAGAGAGAGCACTCTCTTTTATATATGAAGGAAATAACCATCTCATAATGAGAGATCCACTATTTACTCAACTACTTTCCTATTATTACAAGATATGATCCCTTCAAATCCTCCACATATCTCTCACAAATTCTCCACATGTCTCTCAACCAAATCTCCGTGATCTTCTCATTAGAATATTCTTTGCATGACTATCTCCTTCAAATGGTGGAGGAGATATACGTGAAGTCTTTTCTTTGAATTAATCCTTCACATATTCCTACACACCACAAAGCTCATCCATACTTTGAGATATTAGTGAAAAACATGTTAATTTTCTAATATTTAATCATAAATTCACTTATAATACTAAAAATAAATAAAGTGGAAATAATAAGGTGAAACCCACATATATGTATGGAAATGGTATGATAAAAGGTTAATGGGACGATGAAATGTGAGGAATAGCGGAAGATAAAGTGGATGAAAAAGGGACATTTTTGAATCCCAACACACTCCCCAACTGAACTTGTTGCATGTCCTTATGCAATAGTGTATGGCTCTTCTCAAGAAGTTTTGGCATCTAAACTTTGGCTTTGATTGATGATATCTTTTTAAAAATGAATATTTTCGGGGTGTGAATTACATGAGTAACAACTAGCATTTCCTTATGGTTGGTTCTTGTGTGACAACCATGAATATAAAGAATGTTGGTTCTTGTGTTAACAACATCCGTTTCATGATGTGAAATGCATGAGTAATAGCTAGCATTTTCCTTATGGTTGGTTTTTGTGTGACAACCATGAATGTAAAGAATGTTGGTTCTTGTGTTAACAACATTCATTTTGTCATCTTTTTTCTATCACTAAAAATGATAAGCTATTAATGTGCATAGAAAGCATCATCGTGCATAAGAAAGTCTTTTATTTATCTTTATGAATCATGCCAATATGTATATCAATGTGTATGAAGCAAAGTGCAATAGAGGATTTGTTGGAAAAGAAATGATGGTGAATGGTAAATGAGATGAAAAATGGGTGATGGTGGTGAAAAGAATGGAATGATAGTAGTGAGTATGTATTGAATATAGTTCCCCCTCCCCAACTGATGTGGTTGCATGTCCTCATGCAACCTAGCATGGGCTGTGAAAGAAATGGTGAGGGAATTTTCCAAATTATTCATTGCTAGAATGTAAGGAATTGCATGATTATAGTTTAGAAAACAACATACCCCCACTTACCCAAAAATAAGATGAACGATGCAATAGGAATGTAGCTGATTCCGCTGGATCATGGAATGTGTCACTGTTACTGCGGTTGTAACTGTTGGATCATGGGTAGTGAAGGAATCGGAACTGCTGCTATTGAATCATGGAAAATATGTCACGGTCTAAATGATGTTGTAGCTATAACTCTTGGAACTGCTATAATGTGAAGTGGATGAATCTGAACTTCTGTTGATAAATAATGGAAAGTGTGGAAGGCAGAAAGTGGAATTGTGGTATACTCATAGATCTGAAGTCATGTTTCTGCAATTGCTGATGGATTCATAAGAAAGAATGTATAGTCTCCACCTGCTACAAAACCCAATGGTACAATTATAGTGAGGCGAATAAATGTGTCGAGGTTGAGCATGAAGTGAAATCATTGGATTATCGGCCATTGATGAATGTCATTAACCAATGTGAGGAAACTCACCAGTGATGTCAATGAGTGCCAAGGTACCCAAGTACATCTTGTGAAGTGGGAATAGACGTGCTGATGTTGAGCCACTTGCAACATCTGACGATCAAGGGACATTAATGAATTCCCATGATTGTCAGTGAGAGAACTTGCCATTAAGGCATGCAAGCCTACAGGTACTCAAAATGAACTCTAGTCTATATCCCAGATGAGGTGCTGAGGTCGATGGGGAAAGACTTGTTGAAAGGTGGGCCTCAAGGAATCCCACATCAGTCAACACGAGTTGGTATAAAAAGATTGGTAGGACTATAAGTGAAAATATCTCACAGTCAAGCAATGGATATGGCAATGCTATGTAGTCATGGAAAGGGAGCCGCTTTTATTCAGAAGGCAAACTGGAATGGAAAAATGAACTGAAAAATATAAAGGGATGTATGCAATTCAGAAAGATAGGCATGCGTGAAGTCATGACAGATAAAGCGATGGAAAGTGGACTTCAAAACATGAATGGTGAAGGTGCTTTGAAGGAGAAATATGGATAAACAATCATGACGCAAATGAGTTTATGGATGGTTTCTGTGTAACAACCAACGTTATGATGTCTATCAGCAAACGTCATGAGTAAAAACTCCTTCAGGCTATTTATAAAAGCATGTTTCTTAAAAAATTTGTGTTTCTTTGAAAAGTAACTTCAACAACAAAATGTGACTGTCTCTGAAACCTGGAAAAAAAAAAATTTAGTACAAAATCCTGCATGAAAACTTATTAGTGAATATGTATAGTTTCCCCTCCCCAACTGATTTGGTTGGATGTCCTCATGCAACGTAGCATGAAACTTATGAGAATTTCGTAAAAGAAAACATATCATGCAGAAAGAAGTATATAAGCTGCAAAGAAAATGCGAGGAAGAAAGAAAATATGTTATACCTCTTTTTGTTGCGCTCATGGTTCGTCATTGATCAATGCTTGAAGTGACTAAAGAAAACAATTTTAGCGTGAAAGAAACAAAAATCATTATTCCAAAGATGTTTTCAGGAAGTGTTGAGGTCAATTTGCAATTTCTCGATTGTTTTTATTTTTTATATTTTTATATTTTCTTTTGTAATTTTGTAATTTTTATTTTTTATTTTATTGATTTCTTTTTATTAAAAAAAAGAGAAATACTTTTTAGAATATATAATTTTTCTATTGTTTTTGTTTTATTTTTACAACACACAAAATAAAAATGGCTAAAACACTTCAAAATTTATTCGATCGACGTTCTTGGGAAATCAACATTTAGAATTTAAAAATTTTTAATAGATGTAACAGCGAGAGGCAACAACCGGCTACAACAACTAGATGCAACAGCCAACTGCGACAGCGGCTGCAACACCTGGCTACAACAACAAACTACGACAATGGCTGCAACAGTGGCTGCAACAACCGACTACGACAGTGGCTGCAACAACCGACTGCAACAACGAATGCAACAATGGCTGCAACAGCAAAGAAACTTTCTGCGTTGTGAGCAAATTAGTCCATTCTTCACTTTTATGGATTTAAAAATCAAATATCCTAGAAACATTGTCAATGAGGCATGTTTTTTTTTTAAATTACGTGATTCATGACAAATAATTTCAACAGCAAAATTGACGATCTGAAAAATGGTAGTACTAAACCTGCAATTAAACTTGTGAGATTATTGTAAAATGCAGGAATTAATACGAAGGCGAGCAAATTCAAATTCATAAATAAAGTGCATTTTTACCTTTATCTTTGTGTGCTTTCATTCAAGAAACTCTCGGGGATCGCTTTCCTCCTTTTTGTGGTCTTCAGACTGGTCTACTTGCTTTTGCGATCACAATTTCTTTAGCAACATAATCATTATGGAACCAATTGCACAGAAACCAATTGCGTCATGATCCTTTTATTTCATGCTCAGCTATATTGCACAGTCTCAGTAGAGTCGGAAGAGAAAGAAATTTGGATCGATTAAGTTTATTGGCTCACAAACAATGGTAGAGAGATTTGAGACTGTGCTATGCTTCCATCTCCAAACATATTTTGGTAGATTAAAACTCCATGGAAACTCTTGCATTTCTAACAATGCATGCATGATGTAATTAACAAATGAATTCAATAATTTCATACATGCACAATGTTACCATTTTATGGCATTGATTCCCAATTAGCATTTACATACATGGTAATGCGAGAAAAGATAGAAAATAATCTGTAAATGAATAATCTATTATTCCCAACAAGCAAAAAGGAGAGGATTCATGCATAAAAATATTTGGTGCATTATCCTTTGTAAAATGCACATTGTAGCTTGAGTGCTTTTGCCTCCAAATACTGGCCTCATTCGTCCTCCAGACCATCTATCTTTACAAATGGTGGGAGATCAATCAAAATAACTATCAAGAAGCATCAACCACTCCCTTTACCAATGAAACCTAATGCCCACTGGACATGATAGTATGACGTTACGTTCCAGGCTTACCTATTGTTATTTTGTCCTTTGCAGGTGATAGTCCAATTCTTTGCTTTGATCGTTCCTCATTTTTGTGGTGTGAAGACTGGTCAAATTGCTTCTGCAATTATAATATTTTCAATTGATGCTTAGGAGCTTTATTCATCCTTCATAGAACTATGTTCATCTTTCACAAAACTATTTTCAGCCTTCACAAAACTATGTTCAGCCTTTTCTTTGTTCATCCCTTTTTTCTTAGCTTTGTTCAACCCTTGTTCAGCCTTCACAAAAATATGTTCAACCTTTACAGGACTATGTTCAACCTTTATTGTCATAGCAATGGAGTTTACTATTTCAGCTACTTGGAACTGGCTGCAACAATAAATATGGAAAATATCCTCCCAAAGAACAACCTGTATATCGCAAATCATGGCTTTGTTTGGTGATTTCCTAGATATTCAGGTAAAGTAGGATCTTACGCACAAAACCCATGTCTTGTATTTTCAAAATTAGTTCCATATGCTCACAAATAGAGACGCAAGTTAAGGTATTCTTATCTGGGATGCATGTTGGGCCGGCGTAGACTACCTGACAATGTTTTGGTAATAAATTCTTTGTTTCACGCCTGATTTGAATGATTCCAAAGCCAAAAGAAAGTGGATTCATAGGGATACTTCTAGTAGAAACAGGTTTTAAAATTTTTATGGTAGGGTATGTCATCTAATCTGAATAACATCCGGCATCTTAATGTTGTTTCTGAGTTTCATCCTATACCAACAGTCACTGTTTTGAGTACACATTTTTCATTAAAAGATGGATTGATGTGAATCCAATTGGAGATGAAAAAAGATTCATCTAGGTATCTCCAATAGAAACATTTTTTGAATAAAAGAATAATTGATGGGTCAAATATGCCAATGAACAGCTGAGAAAGAAGAGTTTTTAGAGTGCAGATTTAGGATAGGTAGTTAGTATTTTGGGCATATCTCCTTCGTACGATATCAAAATTGAATGATTCAAATTGTGTTGTAAACTAGATTGATAGGAGAGTATGAATTAGAAACAATTTTTTATAATTCATCCATTAGGTATCCCAAAATGTGACTATCCCAACTATGCTCTTGAGCTGCCTACTCCACCCCCACTCAATATTTTGACCATATCTTTTTCGTTTTAGAACCAAATTGAAGAATTCAAATTGGATTGGAAACTAGAATTAAAGGGATACTTTGGATAGAAACAGGTTTTAGAACTAAGCCCTTATGGTCCCTAAAAATAGGACTATCCCGACCGTGTTTTAGCGAATTTTAACAAGCCAAAATGCCAAAAAAAAATGCAATAGATTTGCGTTGTTTCAGCTTGGTTTTGCAGCTGCTTTTCAGCATTATAATTTCAGCATTTTTTCAGCTTAAAAATGAAATTGTAGACTAGTTTTATATTACAAATTGAAAAAGTTTTTAGCAAATGGAGATAATGAATTGCAAAATAAAGATGAAATCAATTAAGCATGTTGCAAAACATTAATTATTCATTCTTGAAAATTTTAGAAAACATCCTACTTTCTTATCCTCACGATCGCACGAAGCACAGAGGAGAGCATACTTATTCTAAGTGAAAACAAAGACTAGAAATAAAATCCTACCTAATCTATGCTTATTGGGAATTAAAAAATAGTTACGTGTAATCAAATAGCTAGTGTAGCCATACACGCAATAGTAATAGGAATATATTATCTTTCAATCCCATGAATGAACAATGGCAATATACAAAGATGAACAAATTTAATTGTTGTGGCTCTGATCTAACTAAATAAAAAGAAAAACTAAATTGTTCTAACCTCATACTCACTTGAAACCATCGTTTGATAGGGCTTTCATAGGCATAATTTTCACTCCTCAGATCATGTTGCAACTCCTCGTGGTCCTCCTTGATCTCCTATTCACATGATTTTTCATATTGACATGTGCAGGATTCTTTGTATGTTGATTCCTTGTCTGTTGCTGGAGGAGTAATTAAGCTCTCGGCTGCTTTCAGGATCTCTTCTTCGTGAGAAGAAGAGATCTCTACTTTTGCAAGGATCTAAGTGAGCTATTCCAAGCTTAAACTCATTGTTAAATCATTTTGAAAAAGGGATTCTTATAGCACCCAAATCTAAATGAAGAATTTAAATAAACACTCTTGTTGAAAAAAATTAAAATAACACTCTGTACAAGAAAAAAACAATTACTCTTCATAGTTGTAAGAAAACACACTTGCTGAAATTGAAATTCACACTTGCATAATTGAAACACTCTTTGCAAAAATTGAAATTCACTCTTTGCAGAAATTAAAATTCACACTCTAGTGTACGGTTGCAAAAAAATAATCAAACTAACTTCAATCCACCGTGCTTCCACGGCAACGATGCCAAAATGTTGGGCTGAATTAATGTCGTTTTAATTCAGTTGTAGTATTTGCCTAGCCATTTAATTTGTCAATCCGAGGTTCATATGCTTACGAATCACATGCAAAGTATATGTAGAACTGAAGCCAAATTAAGATAATTTAACCCCCGTGAAACTAATACTAATCTAATCTAACCCCCCTTAAGCTGAAACAAGCAATTGCCAATCTAATGCTGTAAGATGAAACACACGGCTGAAAGTAAATTGCATAAAAGAAAGACATAATATGAAGAGCAACAAGACAACACATGTGAGCTCACATTAACAATCAAGCAATCTTAATTTACATCACAAGAATCAATGACAAATCATGAAAGCATCAAAACCAATATTATGAACAGAATCTAAAAATTCCCTTATCCATATTACAAAGTCAAGACTAACTTCTACAATCTACTATTCTCTAAGATAATCTAAGATCTAAAATATTCTAAGATAATATCCCATTTAAGATTTAATATTATTGAAATGAAGAGAGAGCAATCTCTTTTATATATGAAGGAAATAACTATCTCATAATGAGAGACCCACTATTTACTCAACTACTTTCCTATTATTACAAGATATGGTCCCTTCAAGTCCTCCACATATCTCTCACAAATTATTCACATGTCTCTCAACCAAATCTCCATGATCTTCTCCTTGGAATATTCTTTGCATAACTATCTCCTTGAAATGGTGGAGGATATATACGTGATTTTTTTTTTAATTAATTCTTCACATATTCCTACACATTACAAAGTTCATCCATGCTTTGAGATATTAGTGAAAAACATGTTAGTTTTCTAATATTTAATCATAAATTCACTTATAATACTAAAACTAAATAAAGTGGAAATAGTAAGGTGAAACCCACATATATGTATGGAAATGGTATGATAAAAGGTTAATGGGATGATGAAATGTGAGGAATAGCAGAAGATAAAGTGGATGAAAAATGGACATTTCTGCATCCCAACAGATACCTTGAGCTATAGTTAGCGTTAAATTCCATCATAAGTGGCTAAAATGATTTTTGAAGGTTTGGTATGGGTTTGTCTACATTTGCGAATTTTCTTTTTTATCATTACAATATCAACCATGATTCTAATTTCATGAATTGTATTTTTTCTTATTAGTCTTAGTATTGTTGATAATCGATGATGAAAAATTATGTGATTGTAACCATTAACTTATGGTTTGAAACTATTAGTTTGATTAGGCCATCACATCGGTATGAAAAAATGTTAATCAATATTGGTGTTATTATGCAAATTTAGGGTTTTGATATCTACGTAATCCAATTGTTTTCCATCTATTGATTTGCAATCATGCAAGTATCACGCATAAGCTATTACCCACTTGATTTTTCTATAGACCATTATTGCATGGTAAGTTTTCTACAAGTCCCATTAACTTGTCAATTCGAAGGTGTGATGACCCTGTGTTCCATGACTGGGCATCAAAGCTCACAGTACTTGGGTGAAATAAGGTTGTTTGGACTGTTGGTTGATATGTGCGAATTCTAGATAAATCGACTATGTTTCTCAGTTCGGGTTTTGAAAATCCAAAAAATTTGTGTAATTTATATTATGGCCCATGTTTCAAGATTTGAGGTCATGGGTGATGAATATTTAGACAATGCTCCTTAATTCCATGAATTGGTGGTAAGGTTAGGCTGGTTAGGGTTTTTGCAGAAATTCTCTGGTTTTAACCTGGCAATTTCCAAGGCATTTGTAGCATCATTTGATGGTATCAAAGCACATGTAGGGGATGTCACGTTGCAGTTGACAGAGGATTTTGTTTCTCGGGCCATAGGTTTACCATGGGTAGGAGAATGTTGGTATAAGGGAAAACATGTGAATAATGATGACTAGAAGGAGTTCTTAACTCCAGCTAACCGACAAATGAAATATAAGTCTAGTTTCCCTTATCGGCTACTCAAGAAGAAATGGCACTCTCTCCTCGAACTTATTATCAGGTATGTCACCTGTGAAGGTCAACTTTCCCAAACCTAGTTTTATCATCTTTGGATTTTAATGGTTTTCAAAGGGTGTCCTATGAACATGTCGTATTATTTCTTAAATAGTTTGCATAAGATGGGTTGTGCCTAACAGAGTAATGTGGGGGATAAGGAACGGATCCTATTTCATCATGGGATGATTAAAATACTTGTTTCCTATAGGCTCGGAGAATTGGGGGATTCTTGGGAATCATTTCTCGCCCGTAATGAGTTTGGGGAAAATGAGGAGTGGCCCCGACGAAGGCCCAAAACTAGGTGAAGATGTATCACGACATAAGAAGCTAGGCCTCAGTTAGAAGAATGTGGCTCTCAAGATGATCTTGAAAATGAGGTATCTAAATCCGGTCGAACACTAAGTAGCAGTGAATTTAAGGTCAAGTTTGAAGTGAACCCTGAGACACCTGTTGATTATTCTCAGCCTCGAATGAAAAAATTGGTGACTACAACACCTTTCCCAAATGATGATCTTCCTCATTCACAAACCAACATTAGTCAAAAATTGGCGAAAGAGGAAGTTAGTAGAGTACTGAGTAATCAGGCTATTCGCCGAACCACTCGTAGCATGACGACCGTGTTCTTTGCTAGAAGAGACTTAAGTGTAGGGGATGCCCCTGTCATTGAATTGAGTGATTCTTCGGAGCCTCATCGCAATAAAGCTCAAATTGGACCAAAAATTATTGACCTGAAATATGTATCTATCTTTGACACTAACGCTGGGGGTGTCCAACAAGTAAATCCTCGGTTTTATGTGGATCAAGAAATTGAGCAGAAGCTGTGTGTAGAGGAGAGAGATATAGGGGAGCCAAATGGAGGAATGAAGGGAAAACCTGATCAAATTCCTTTTGCTCAGGTCATATCATATTTGGAAACTGATTTGAAAGAGGCTCAGGTTATTAGGGCGTTTGCTATGGAAGAAATTGCAAGCCTGAAAGCTGATTTGACTTCCTGGGTTGAAAAATGGAATCTTTTGAGAGTGAAAACGCTTAGATATAAAGCTTAGGTTAAAAGCCTTCTTTCAAGAAATACAAAATTGATCAAACAAAATAAGATTTCTAATACAAGGACTGTTAGATTTAAGGCCAAATTAGATGAAGCAAGAAGGAATGTGCCAATTCGACTTTTTATTGAATCAACCCTTAAAATTTGATATTTTCGTTTATTGTAATGAAGTTCAATTTTCTCTTATGGTTTAAATATTTGTTAGGCATAAAGACGATTTGAAATCAGCTTCTAGAGGTTAGTAATGTCTTGTACGTTTCAGTTTTCATTCTTGATGCAAAGTGTTTTTATTTATTTAATAAGGATATCTACGGAATTAAAATCCTATAGCCATCCTATTTATTTTTATCTGATTTTTATTCACTTTGCTAATTGATTTTGTTTAAACATTCTAAGTATTAAGGAGTAAATGAGATGAAGGTTGATGCTATGTTATATTTTTGGGTTTTGATTGGATAGAGTTTACTCATTGGAGGCTTACTTGAATATGCAACTGTTTTCTATTTTGCTGGTTCTATGTTCCTGTTTCTGAGCATCATCAGTTGATGGATTGTCAGATATAGTGATGCCTCATGCAAGGGAATAATGATATTGGATTTTATCTAGTAAGTTATCTATTTGCTTTCACATTATTCCATCCTAGTGGTTATTCAGCAACATACATAGGATCATGGCATTTCCTTTGCTCTATATTCGGATAAGAATCCATGTATTATAATAGAAATAGGGCGGTCAGTTAATTAGTCGTTGGTTTGTTCCCTATATAAACAAGTTCAAAACATTGATAAAGGGTTCGATTTTTGAGACATTTGGAGAATTGATATTATATAGTATTATACTTTATTCTGTTGTGTTGGTGTTTTTGGAACTTCTTCTGAAGATCACTGAATGTTGCAGGATATTAAAGACCCTAGCTAAGCCTTTAAAATATTTGTGTTGTGTTACTGATTATTCTGTTTTGTTATCTTCACTTTCATATATATAAATCGTGCTATTATATGTGAAATATCTTTTTATGGATTTTGAATAATTACACTTGCCTGAAATGTAAATAGTTTATTGTTATGTTGAGATGAATGCACTTTTTCACAATTTCAATTGTTTATAAATCTATGTTTGATAAATTACTAACTTGTAGGTTGACCTTGTTTCATTTACAAGTTAGTATATGATTATATTTGTTATGTTTCAGGATTTTGTATATGTTTGATACCATTTGATAATAGGTTTTAATTTTTTGTTTGAATTATTCTGCAACAGAATATCATCTTATTGTGAGATAATTCAGATTTAATTATGTGTTTGGAGACTTTTTCTAACAATCCAGAATTATTGATCATCTTATGCTTTAAAACCTCTTGTCTAATTAATTACTCATGCTATTGGCCAAGATAGGTAATTTGCATTTTAGATTATCATAGAGCATAATTAGGAGCTGTTAATTTGCATTTAGTTTACAGGTAGTTTTCTTTCAGAATTAGTTGGTCAGTTAGTTTAATTTCTTTGTTTCGATTAAAAGATTGAGTTAAGCAAATATTTTCCACACACACGCTAGAGAGACTCTATTTGGAGAGCACATCATACAGGAAACAGGGCCTTGATCCTGTGAAGGACAGTTACTTCAAACACATACAAGATTGTATTAAGTCAAGTGTGTGGGTTGTCTTTCCCTAAGTTGGCCTAGGTCGGTATTTTTGTCCAACACTACCCAGTTAATTCATGCATCTAAATTAATAGTTTTGGAGATAGAAAAGGATTTATTTTTCCAAGAGTTAAATTATAGAAAAGAGAAATTGTTAAGATTTGCTGAAGAGAAGGGTCAATGGTAGAAGGAAAGAGCTTTCCTTATAGCCAAAATTGATGTATTGAATGAAAATAAAATATTTTGGAAAAATAAAGAGAAGAGGAAGAAAAGAAAAGATAGGTGTAAATGGGTTAGCCAAGTGTAAAAAAAAGTACACAAACGATAGTTCAAGATATGTCTCAAGTTAGCTTGAAGGATGAATTGATCAGAGGGTTAAAAGAATAATATCAGAAATTGTATGAAGTAGTTAAGAAGAAGGAAGAGGAGAGGAATATTTTTGAAAATAAGAGTAAGGATTTACTTGAGAAGAATGAATCAAGTTAGCTTGAAGGATTAATTGATCAGAGGGTTAAAAGAAGAAAATCAGAAATTGCATGAAGTAGTTAAGAAGGAGGAAGAGGAGAAGAAGATTTTTGAAAATAAGAGTAAGGATTTACTTGAGAAGAATGAAAAGCTTGTAGAAAAATTTTCAATGAAATTACCAGTGCAGGGGGGCAGGCATCTTATTTGGGATATGATTATCATTGAGGCTACAGAAATGAGGCCCTATTTGAATTTCATAAAAGATAAAGAAATGGTAATCAACATAGAAAGAAAAATATGTGCATTCATGAAGGATATTTTGGATAAAAGACCAGCAGAGACAACTCATAAGATCATTAATTTCCTTAATACTCTATTTGAAGAGGAATTGAAAACAACAAGAATCAAGGACACAATTACTGTAATAACTCAAACAAGGAAAGTTTTTAGGAAACGTAATCATATTGAGAGTGTCCAAGCAAAGGATGATCAAATGTTACAATAGGTAAAGTCATTTAAAGGATTATTCACAGAGTTATTTCAGAAGGGGATCCATTATTTTTTGTATGAGGATGGAAAATTGATAGCTCAATATTATTATCAATATCTATTGGTTCAGGCTAGATTGTACCATTGGAAATTTGTGGATATGACTCAATCTCTGACTGGGAAAATTATAATTGATAAACTAGCTATAGATTTGGAAATTTTGGATCTATTCAGATTGATAGGTCCCAGTATTACTCCTAATTCTTATGTGGACCATGTGAATTTGATATTTTTAGCCAAATAAATGGCTTCATTTTGGAGATCAGTGGATAACAATTGAAAAAATTGGGAGGATGAAGTATAAGTTCATCAATGAAGACACTCATACAAAATTCCCAAGAAAAGGATATATCAAAGTCCACTTCAATGTGAATTAACAATAAAATTAACACCCTTGAGAGTGTTGTTCTGAAAACCAATTTCTATTTTTTCCACAACAAGAAGATCATAATTTTGGAGGAATTGAGAGTTTTAATCTCTCATTTGACCACTGCTTCCATAAAGTAAAAAATGTTTGAATACAAAGGGGGCTATAAAGAATCCAATTCCATGACCACTTAAGGGCCAAAACTGAGTTCCTATAACTGATACAGTGGAAAAAATGTCTAACACGGGTATTAATTATCCTAGAAATACTGAAAAATAATGTTTGATGCCTAAAAAACTATGTAAAGTGGGTTTTGTGAAGAAAATAATAAAAAAGTTTAAAAAATGTTAATCCTGAATTCATGGTTTAGCGATTGGGTACACAAAACCCAATGCTATATAAGTAAGGCATATGAGGTGAATTAGATGAGACAAAATTGAGAGCAAAGACATGCTGGAGGAATTGAGGGATAGAAATCACTTTTCTACTACAATTTTTTTGGGCATCAAAGGAATGGATGGTAGAGGAGTAGGTCTATGCAATAGTGAAGGAATGCATCTTCAATGGTTGTAAGTATTTATCCATGTTCATCTATTATGAATCAATTTAGTTGTATTCATAGTTATTGTTCAATGTTTTCCCTTCAAGTTTTATGCTTATGTATAATTGGTAGGCAATTAGATTTAACCTATATTTCTTAAATATAGTTTGGTAGGATAGTAGGATGGAATTTGTGGTGGGATTTCTAGGTGTGAAGGAGATCCAAGGTGCTGCACGGACAACCATCAAGGAACTCCATCAAAATTCAAGGCTATAAAAGGTATTCTCCTCTCTTCCTCCCTTTATCAAACTTCATTAAAGAAGGTTCAAGATCCTAGGATTATTATGATAATTTATTTGTTTTCTATCGATTGGGCTTCACCCAACCCATATAAATAGGAGAGTAGGATATAGCTTTAGTTGTAGAATACTCCACTAATAGAATGATGACCATACTGGGGATCTAAGTTTTTTTTCTCTTTTTTTACTGATTTTTTCCCTTGTTTGGGTGTTTATTACCTTTTAAGTATTTGAATTAATGCTTTATATTGGTCTATAAAAGCTTTGTTTCAGCTATGGAGGTCAAAAACGACCTGATTCAACCCTTGATTTTCCATTTTTCAAGAAATTTGTCCAGAATCTAGTGTTTTTTTCCCTCTAAGCTTAGCACCTCCCTTTCCTACTGTATATAGAGCGGTTCTAACCCAAAAACACCCTTTTTTGCTTACCTATGTTTGTTTCCACAACTATGTGCTTCAATATAGCAGTGTAGTACCGACAGTGAGGTATACTCGGATCTTAATTTTTTGTTATGGTTGGATCTTCAACTTTGGATCATTTAATTTTTTTGTTTTGTTTTATATGTCTTAGGAATCTTATAAAAAAAATTTTAAACCATATTTACCTCTCTTTAATCAGGATTTAGGTATTTTTGAAGAATTTTAAAGTTTTGTGTGCATTTGGCTTGAGATTGGAAATTTTTGAGATCATTGATTTTTGGCCTTCGGTTGAGTTCATTTTAGACTTTGTAGAACCTTAGTTGACATCCAAAACATGTGTTGAGGCATGTTAGGACCTGTTGGGAGTATTTTTGAAGAATTCAGGTTCATTTTCCCTTGAATTTTGAAGTCTTGGAAACCTCCTTAAAAAAGTAGGAAAAAAGCACTTTGAGTAGTATTTTTTAATTGTTGTTCAATTTTTCTTTAAAAGAATGCTCAGATATGAAATTTTATAACATGTTTACTATTTAGGTCCTTTATTTCATTCATGAACTTCTGAAATTTTGTCTAATATGGTCCTTTTAATCACATATGTGCATAAGGAAATTGTTAAAAATTTGAAGAACATGGCACATTGTTTCAATTTATGAACCTTTAAGCCATAAAACTGATGACCTACCACACAAATTGAAATCACAACCAATACACATTCAAGAGCATCATTTAAATCAAATTCACATAAATTCTAAAAAATACAGACCTATCACTTAAAATCAGTTCAAACACAATGAGAGTACCTTGTTCACAGTTTTCAAAATTATTGATATAAGTTGTGTTCAATCCCTACATATCCTCTTCACTCGCACCTTTGGGATATATTTTGAAAGAGAAGTAGGGATCTCAAGTTTAATATTCTAGGATTATTTTTTAGCAAAATTCTGAGCCTTTTGTTTCCTATTAACTTGCGCCTTCAGGTGGTCCTGTGAATGCCAAATAGGGATCCCAAGTTTAATAGTGTAGACTTTGTTGTTGAAGCATATATTTTATGATATCTGTGTACTCTTCACCTGCACTTTCGGGTGGTCGTGTGATAGATAAATAGATTTCTCAATTGTAACATTTGATCAAACCTCAAAAATCTATTTCAAAGAAAAACAAGTTTTTTCATAAACCTAGAAAAGTCATTAAACTTTTTGCATCACCTTTTTCAAGCCATTGAATATTTTACTTGACTTAGGGATATTTGTTTGTTAAAAACATTTTGGAAAATGGGAAATACATGCATGTTTGAAATATTATCAAAGAAACCTCTTACCTTTCTTTTAGTATAAAGAGTTCATCCAGTGAAAAGATAGATTTAAAAGCATATGTGCATTGGATTGGTTCAGTATTATGAGTCACAACACTATGAGTTTCACCACCACTCCTTGAAACTAATAGAATTACCTTTAAAATCAATGCTTAATCTAAAATCAACCAAAATTGTATTTTTGATATCGACCACAATATTAGGCTAGGAATTTGGGTTAAGATAGTCAGTTAATACTCCAAAGCTACAAAAATTTAAAACTAGTAGTGATTAAGAAGAAAAAAATCCATTAGTAGTAAAGAGTGCATGATAGGAAAGTGATTCTAACACAAGCGTTAAGCACATGGTCAATCTGAATTATTAAGGGCGGTACCCCACCTCTTGCTTATTTGGTGCGATATGAGTACAAAAAAGTATTTCAGTTAAGTGACAAGTCCTCAAGGTGACATCATGTCCTTGAGATATCTAGTCGATGTGAGTTATTCTATACTGATGATTGTCCTACCCGACCAGTGATTGTGAAGTGGTAACAATAGATTATTTTCCTTGGGAATAATAGATGTTGTTGTGAATGGGGTACACTTGCAATACCTGAGATAATAAACAATGTTGTTTCAGCTCCTTTGGAGCGTTAGTAGCCAATAGCTAACACTTGTACTCCTGGCGATTGAAGAACAATGTAATTGTTTCTCTTACCTTTAATATTTAGTAATTTTTGAGGCATGATGTCCCTCAAGAGATACTAGTTTTGGAAGGCCCTCTAAAATTCCAACTTTCCACTAAACCTTAGCTTTTTGGAAAGAATTCTGCTAGTTTCTTCCTTAGGACATTTTTAGTGGTGTGCACACTTTTATTTTTGTTGAAGTATAGATTGCCTTTAGAATTTTTTGATTACATTTGATACATATTTCAATTCTAAAAACTCGAACATCAAAGTGGCTTCTCTCCTGGCCCACCAATAACTACGACAGCGAGGTAAGTCACCAGAAATTGAATACCCCACTAAAACACAGATACAAATACAAAAACAAAACTAAAGAGACTTTGAGACTAAAATATTTTTGAATTCAATTAATGATAATAGAGAAGGTCAACATCAACCCAATCCTAAACCATGTACATAAACTATTGATAATCTTGGTCCATTTGAATTTGAAACAATATAAAACCATACCGCTAATTTGTTAATCCACCTTTGAATATTTCAGATCTAGTAATACTTGTGGTAAATGAATCATTGGATAACCTCAAAACTCCTTTCGCTCATTCAAATCACATGAAAAATCCTACACTTAACCATTTGGGTTCTTTAAAAGCTCTAAAAACCACACCAGTCTAACCCCAAATGGCGGATGGAGGAAGTAATATTTCCAATTCGACCCCAAAGACAATCCCTACAATTAATATACTTAACCATATCATAAATTCAACCAACACTTTAGTGCTAGTTGGTATAGTTCTAGGTTCCAATCCTGGAAGTACATCCACTTCATATACATGTATCCCAACTGGAGGGTGTACCTTACAAAATATGGGTTTCTCATATGGTGGGGTTCGTCAAAGTAAAAACTCTCAAGGAGTTAATTTGAATCCTTTTGGTCAACCCAATACTTGTCTAGGTTCCACTTCTAGAGGAAAATCTCAACCTTAGCATGGTAATATTCCAAGTGGAGGAAATGGACCTTGGAACATGAATACCAATTGGAGAAATCATCTAGAAATGAGTGGAAATTCCCTAAGGGATTATCCTCCTACTAATCCTTGCACAATGTCTTGGGGAAACCCTACAACCCCAATGACCACTATGCTAGGGGGAATTCCACCTATAAATCATGTCTCAAACATGAGTGGTATAGGTCTTGCATGTAACCAATATTTCAAGAACCTACCCCCACAACGGGGTAATCGATATTAAAATACTTCTCAATTACGGCAACAATATCCTTAGAGTGGTAAAATCCTAGGAAATTATCAATCTTGTTGGATTACACATCCACAAGAAGGTAATTCACCTTTCAATTCCATCCCACAATGGAATGGACAAACTATTTGCAATAACCAATCTTTTTGGTGTCCTCCTTTTCAAGGACGAAATCCACCCTGGAAGGTAAATCAAACCCCATGTCAGTGGAACTATCAAGTTCCACCTACATATAAAACATATATGACGACACCTATCATATTACCATTTCTAGCCACATTGAATCTATAGGATTTATCCCGACTGACCAATGATCATGTTCTACATATGAATGGATGGCCAAGCATACCAACCAAAAGGACATACCTAAGTTCTATGGATGACCAGAGGATGATATGTCAAATCACATGATGACATTTGATTTATGGTGTTCATCCAAATCCCTAGTTGATGGTAGTATTAGGTTGAGGTTGTCTGAGCAGACCCTCATAGGAACTGCTGAAAAATGGTACATTGAATCTTCGCATAATACATTCACATGTTTTCCATCTTTAGCCATGGTATTTTTCACACATTTTCAATTACCTATGTGCTATGATATGGGTACTGAACTTTTGCATTCACCTAGTTAATCCACTTCTATTCACATATATGATCATATACATGAGTGGATGAGATGCCAAAGGATTAGTAAAGAAGAAATCCCAGTCCAATTCTTAGCAGATTGGTTTGTGAAATCACTATTTCGTACTCTTTCCAAAGATGTAGCTATGTCAAGAGCCACGACTGAAGAATAACTCATTTAGAATTCCCTACAAATGGATTTGATATATTCACAATTTGGAACACTTTATGATTTAATACCTCTTCCTACCAGACCTACGCCCGATCCAGAAAGGCCACCGAAAGGACCTCATGCCGATGGCATGATTGGTTCTGTCATCCAAATTGATTGACTTACCTAGAAAATGGGACAATTATATGTTGAAACTTCTCAACCCACACTAGGATAGGAAAACCAACAACATACAAATCCTACCCAAACTTTGAAAATCCTCACAGTCCAAGCCATAGACCAAAAAGGAAAAAAGAAGAAACAAAGAAAAAGTTGTTAAGATTTCATATGCTATACTAGATATCATTAGTGTTAAATCCAAATTCACAATAGTAGCATATGAAGAATCACTGAAAGAAACAAAATCACAAGATAGACATAATATTTATCCTAGGAAAGCCTCAAGGGGAAGAAAACCCAACAAAACACCCTTCGTATACGATGTATAAGATAAAACCCCAAAACAAGTATTCTCCTCCTTGTTTATCTCACTCTCTCTCTGTCTCCTATGCGCTACAAAATTGAGTGACTCTATGTTATAATGAGGAATAGAGCTCTCTATTTATACACTTTATGTCAACTGACTTTTACCCTAAACATGTAGGCCCCACTAAAATTCCTGGGCCAACTTCACCTAGGAAGAATCAAAACAATATTTTATAATATTCATTGGGGTACTAATGAACTAACTACAATGGAGGATTTACCTCATGACTCTATGATGACTAGTTACAATAGTAACATCGCGACGGAGGAATAATAACATCTCCCTTGGGGTACATTAGTAAAACAAATTTAGAATATACTTTGAAGTTAAAATATTTCAACACCCCCCCTGAACGAGAAGGGTATTCTATTGAAAACATCATCATAGACTATAGGAGTAATGAGAGAGAGTGTATTAAGCAATATTGAGGTAATACATCTATATGTCATAGGAAGTTTTCAACATTCATCACTAACTTGAACAATTACTCTTCAATGTCTTCATCTTCTACAGCACATGATCACTTGATCCTTTTGTAGCAACACTTCGATCTTTCGATCCTTTGTAGCAGCACTTTGATCTTCTTGATCCTTTGTAGCAGCACTTTGATCTTCTTAATCCTTTGTAGTAACAGCACTTCGATCCTTTGCAGCAACAATTTGGTCTTCTTTATCATGTGAAGCAAAACTTCGATCTTCTCGATCCTTCATAGTAGCATCACTTTAATCCTTTCAATCCTTCATAGGGGCACTTAGATCTTCTTCATCCTTTGTAGCAGGACTTTTATCTTATCGATCATTTGCAACAACACTTTAATCTTATCGATCCTTTGCAGTAGCACTTCGATATTCTTGATACTTTGCAACAGCTCTTTGATCTTCTTGATCCTTTTCTGCTACACTACCTGCAGTAAACATGATTTCATTGAGGGATGATCAATCCCTATCACTTTATTCCATAGGTCTAAGTATGATGCAACTGAATTGTCCATAGTATCGACCAGCTAAATTGTCTACAACTGAATGTAGATATCGACCACACCTAGATGAAGCCCCTATCGTCTGTAAGGACTCGTCGTAGTGCATCCTCAAATTCAAATATAGGACCACTCCTAAGCGAGTGTTATACTGTGGCATCTACATATACATGTAGGAATACTATCCATGCAAGAGTATTGTCTACAGAGCGGATCTCGACTGCACCTAAATCTAGGCCGTCATTGTAGGACATCCTCAGCCAGTCAGAGCTAGGACCACTCTATGCGAGTGTTATACTATGACGTCCATGAGGACTCATCATAGAGCATCCTTACCACTAAAGCAAGGACCACTCCTAAGAAAGTGTTATTCTATGGCATCCACATATAAATGTAGGTATACTCTCTATACAAGAGTAATGTTTGAAAAGCAGATCTCAATTGCACCTATGTTCTGGCCCTATCATCCATGAGGACTCATCGTAGGATATCCTCAGCTTTAAGGATAGGACCATTCGCATGTGAATCTTATTCTGTGGTATCCACAAATGAATGTGCATACTCTAAATGTGAAATTACCGTCTGTAGGTCCATACTTAGCTACTAAGGACCACTTCATGAATAGAGTGTTATACCTGCAATACCATCCTCAAGAGAGCATACTGTCGTCCATAAGAGAATGTCATACCTTGTCATCATATTCATGCATACTTGGCCTCTTTCATAATGGAGCTATT
The DNA here is from genome assembly GCA_001517045.1 of Pseudotsuga menziesii. Classification (NCBI taxonomy): domain Eukaryota; kingdom Viridiplantae; phylum Streptophyta; class Pinopsida; order Pinales; family Pinaceae; genus Pseudotsuga; species Pseudotsuga menziesii. The sequence continues at coordinate 117,045 of LPNX010538467.1, forward strand.
AGAAAACATGACCACAGAGCAATAATAGTTATATAGTTAAATCATTAAATAAGATGCAAAACACATTAAACATATTACAGAGAGACACAGGTATAACGTGGTTCACCCAAGACATGGGATACGTCCACATAGAAATTGTTAGTCCTTTTATTACCATCTCAAAAGATGAAGGGATACAACCTGCAACAACATCATTGCACTTCCTCTTCATGCTCTCATAGTCTCTCTCACACAATCACAGGGATTGTCTACAATGCCTCAATACAATAACATACCATACACAACAGTATTACAATGCTTTTCTTTTATAGGGAAAATACTACAGTTAACCCAATACCATCGGTCAGCAAAACTGTTGTCCAACAAACATCGAACACGGGGTACAGTAAACCAAAGTTAGGGAATGAGTGTACAGTAAACATGGGGTACAAACACAACTGAATAACATATCTGAATTTGGGAGATCGGGATCCATAACCAACAGGAGATTCACTATCATCCATCATCAATGATAGTCTTATCATCACTCCCCATTTTTTAGGAGGATCCATATCATCAACTTGCTTCCCCTTTGTCTGAGGAGGGTTCATATCATCGATCTGTTCTTCCTTTCCGAGGAGAGTCCATATCTTTGATTTGGTCCTCCTTTCTGAACAGGGTTCATATATTCATCATTCCTTCTTACAAGGAAAGTTTGTAGTCCCATCATTGTTCTTCCTTGTGAGAAGATTCTTTTCAAACTACACCAAGCTTGTCACAGAAATATTCAAACTTTACTCGAGATAGAGGCTTGGTCAGTACATCACCAACTTTCTTATCAATACTCACATACTCGAGATTGATGGTTCCCTTTTGTACCATATCCCTTATATAAAAATATGTATTTCTATGTGCTTTGATTTATCATGGAACAGATGATTCTCTGTCATCTTTATGCAACTTTGGTTGTCAGAAAGAATTTCCATGGTACCCAAATCCATGTCAAAGAGTCCTGAAGTCAGTTTTCGAATCCATGTTGCTTCAAAAATAGCAGAGAAAGATGCTATGTACCATGCTTCAACTGTGCTGAGAGAAACATTGGATTGTTTCTTACTAAACCATGAGATCATGGAGGATCCCAGACAATAACATCCACCTAAGGTGCTCTTCCTTTCTACGAAACTTCTTCCCCAATATGAATTTTTGTATCCATACAATCTATGTCATGATATATCCCATAGTAAATTCAAAGATATATCATACCTTTTAGGCACCTCATCACATGCTTTGCAACTATCAAGTGAACACACCTAGGTTTAACTTGATACTGAGTTAAGGTGTTCATAGAAAATAATATATCTAGCCTTATATTCATCAGATACATCAATGACCCAATAATTTGTCTGTACTGAGTCATGTCCACTAACTCTGATGACTCATCAGATAAAAACTTCAAGTTGGTGTCCATGGGTGTGGCCATGTATTTACAATCCAACATATCAAATATTTTCAATATTTCTACTACATACTTTACCTGCTTCAGAAATATTCTTTCTGGGATTTTCCACACTTCCAACCCACGGAAATAATGCATCAATCTAAGATATTTCATCTTGGAATATTCATATAGCTTCTTCTTTCTCTCGGTGACATGTTTCCCATTTCCAGTCGGAAATAGATCATCCACATCAAGTAATAGTATGACATGTTCATCATCCATAACCTTCATGTAAAGGTTAGGATCACCTTTACTCTTGGTAAAGCCTAATATTTTCAAGAAGCTAGCTATTCTACCATACCAAGCTCTAGGAGACTTCTTCAGTCCATACAGAGCCTTTTTCAACTTACATACATGAGTCACTATTCCTTCGACTTCAAATCCTTGTGGTTGTTCAATGTAAACCTCTTTCTCAATCATACCATTCAGGAAGGTTGTATTTACATCCATCTGGTGTAGATCCCACTTCATCATGGAAGCAAGTGCCATGATGGTTTTGATGGAAGTGTATCTTGATAATGGAGCAAATGTATCTTCATAATCAATCCCCCTTTTCTGAGAGAATCCTCTATCCACAAATATTTCCTTGTACTTTTCAATACTTCCATCATCAACATGTTTTATCTTGTAGATATGTTTCGAAGATACCGCACTTTTATTTTTTGGTTTGGGTATTATATCCCAAAAATCATTATTCATTATTTACTAGTATTATTGTGTCATTGCTTCCATCTACTCTTTCTTATGAGAAAATTCCTCATAGCTGGTCCTTTCTTGATATAGAAGGTCACACATCAAAGCTACATAACTAGAGTATGGCTTTGATCTTTTTTTTGTTCTTGTGGAGGATTTTGGAGCTCCATATCTCTCTGCTTCTTATATGATTTATCTTACCCAAGCAGGTTTTCTCTTTTGAGACATATCCATAGTAGGGGGTTCCTGAGGTTCTAGCATATCATGATCTTCTGATGCTACTATTTCAGGAGAGAGTTCAACTTCTATTATTCTGGGAGGTACATCCTCTTCATCTACTTGTTTAAGTTTAAACCTTCTGGATTTCTTAAGATATGTCTCTTCATCAAATTTTACATCCCTACTAATATCGATAGAATGGAATCCTAAAATGTATACCATGAAGGATTTGGAGACTTCACAATATCCAACAAATATTCCCTTCTTTCTAGAAGGATCCAAATTGGTTCTCTTATGTTTTAGAATATGTGCATATACTGGAAAACCAAATATCTTGAGATGTATCACTTTAGGTTTCTTTCCTATATAAATCTCTTCAAGAATCTCGAATGCAAGAGCACTATCAGATAATCTGTTCTGCACATATATAGTTGTTCTTTCTACTTCATCCCATAGGTGCAAGGGGAGGTCTTGGTCATCAACCATTGTTTTCACTGCTTCCATAATAGTTATATTCTTTATTTCAGCAACACCATTCTATTAAAAATTATAGGGAGTGGTAAGTTCCCTCTTGATTCCTGCCTCCTTGCAGAATGATTCAAAGTCCTTTGAAGTGTATTATCCACCATTATCTACTCTTAGTGTCTTGAATCTTCTTTCTGAATATTTCTCTATCAAGGCTTTGAATTCCTTGAATTTCCTAAACATTTCACTTTTGTTCTTCAAGAAGTATATCCATGTCTTTATTGAATCATCATCAATAATTGTGACATAATATTCATATCCACTTAACGATATGGAGGGCATAGGACCACATACATAAGACTGAATTCATTCCAATGTACCTTTAGTCTTTGTTTCACTTCCCTATTACCACCTTGCTCACATAGGGAAGTTATTTGTAGTTGATGTGATCAATCCTCCTATGCCATATTTCACTTGAGCTGTTAGTCTCATGGAAAAGGGTTGTCTTTGGATGTCGTTTGAGTTTTCGGAGTCCTCCTACTTCTTTGCCAATGACCAAAACATATTCAAGTGTCTTTCCTTTGGAACACATAAAGACTTGTCCATCTATAAAAGCAACTCTATATCCTTTGTTATCTATAGATGAGATGGAAAGTAAGTTCTTTTTCAAACCTAGTACATAGAGTACTTCCTTCATCCTCATGGAAGTCCCAAAGTCAAGCTTGTATATTGATTCACAATTACCGTTGATGGGATATTGATAGTCATCTCATAATGACACTTTCTAAAATTATTTCTTTTCTTCAACTCTTGAAAGAGTTTGCGTATTCCATGTCATGTGATTTGAAGCGCCACTATCAATAATCCATGGACCTTCTCCAAGTGTTATGGACCCAGAGAGTGCAGAGAATAGTACATATTCTTCTACATCTTCTTCTCTTATGAGTCTCTTTAAAGGTATTTCTTCTTCTTTATCCTCATCTTAAGATAGATGGGCATGATGTCTTTTGATGTTGTTCTTCTTTGGTGATGGACACTCTTTGGCAAGGTATCCTATCTTATGACAATTATAGCATTGATACTTTGAGTAACCTTTCTTTTGATTGTTTACTCTTTTCTTTTTAAGCTTCTTCTTTGAAGGTTTATTACTACCTTTCTTGAATTTTGGTTTTTTTCTTCCTTTAGTATGGATGGCTAGAGCCTGATCATCTTCTATGAGTAGAGCTCCTCTATTAGCTACTCTAGATTCTTCTTCAAAGCAATCTTCCCATACTATGTCAAACTTCATACTTTATTTTATGGCACATAGAGTCTGTATGAATGAGTCCCAAGGTCTAGTGAGATCTTTGAGATTATTCATAACTAGTTCATCCTCAACAAGGGTGTCTACAATAACACTTGGTTGTTACCTGAACTAGGAGACCCTTTTGAAGTAATCTTGAATTGATTCTCCTTTACTCATCTCGGTTCCCTTCAGTTGAGTTATCAAATTCATATTTCCATTGATCTTCCTTCCCTCATACATTATGGAAAGTGCATCATACATTTTATTTGATGTCTTCTTAGATGACACTTGACGGATTAAGTGATATTTGATAGAATCAACAATGATCCTCATTTCCTCAATTAGGTCTTATTCATGCTTCTCCTTCACTTCAAATTTTGTTGGTTTGACAACTTCATACTTGATGTACTTCTCAAGTCCATTCCCTCTAATAATGAGACCAATCCTATACTTCCATTCTAGGAAGTTTTCTATGCCTTCCAATTTATCCTCAAGCTTAGTGCTTGGGGCCATCATGTCCAGTAGGTCACTAGAAATTGAAATTTCTCAAAATGAAATGATGAATTTTCCAAGAGATGCATTTGAATGAGGAATGTTGGTTGGTCCACTTGATTTTTGGGGATCCAAAATATTCACCCTTCAAATATTACTTGTGAGGTTCCAATTTCTGCAGAATATCTAGTTATGGTTTTCTACAGTTTCTAGTGCAGGGCCATACTAGGGTTTGGATTTTATGGATATTTAGCCACCCAAAAAAAATTTATACTAAGGTCAATAGATGCACTCTAGGGAGGCACAACTCTCTATCCAAGCAGATCTTCAAAATTCCAAACTTTTGCAGAAACGGTAATTTCTTCTAGACAGAGAGGAGAGAGAGTTTCACCTTGTGAAAGATGTCGTATTCATGTTACATCTAATACCATGTTAATATTTCATATGCTATACTATATATCATTACTTTTAAATCCAAATTCACAATAGTAGCATATGCAGAATCATTGAAAGAGATACAATCACAAGATAGATGCAATATTTATCCTAGGAAACCCTCAAGGGGAGTAAAACCAACCAAAATTTCCTCTATATAATATGTATAAGGTAAAATCCCCAAAAAATTATTCTCCTCCTTGTTGATCTCTCTCTCTCTCCTCTATGCTACACAAGTGAGTCAATCTGTGATAGAATGAGGAACACAGATCTTATATCTATACAATTTATGTCAACTGACATTTACCCTAAATAAGTCAGCCCCACTAAACTGTCTAGGTAGAATTCACCTAGGAAGACTCAAAACAATATTTTATATTATTAATTTGGGTACTAATGACCTGAATTACAATGGAGGATTTACCTCATGACTCTAGGATGACCACTTACAATAGTAACATCCTGATGGAGGAATAATAGCATCTCCTTTGGGGTACATCACTAAAATACATTTAGAATATCCTTTGAAGTTACAATATTTCAACAAAATCCAAATGCTAATTTTGGGACATGAGATACACTTAGAATGAATAATCACCTAGAAGGAAATCGGGAGAAACATAAAAGCATGTATCATTACAAAATTTGTCAAGGAGAACATCCTACTCACCTATGCCCTCATATGGATGACAATCATCTAATTTTATCTCAACAGAATGGAACACAACAACCTGTTGTGTTGACTCAACCTTTTCCACAAAAAAAATAGATGGTTGTTGTGGCTCTAGTACCTCTAGAAGGGGGAAACCAGGAGAACCCTCAACAGGGGGGAAATCCACCAATTTCCAACATATTTGGATTAGATCATGAGGTTAACGTTCACACAAGGGCTCATTCCTATGAAATACCACTTATTCTTTTGGACCCATCAGGATCATAACCAAATGGTTCTCTCACCAATGAGAAGCCGACTATTGACATAGTGCATCCACCTCCAAAAGGGGTTCTACAAAAAATAACTCATAATACTAACACGAGAGTAGCTGAACACTATAGTATAGTGGAATATGTATCTCAAGCACCATGTTCCATGTTTTCCTTTGAGGTATTACAAATTTGTCCAACTAAGAGAAAAACACTATTTTCTACCATTGGTGGAGTCGATATGAATGATACCAGTTTGATCACCTTGGACTTAGAATAGTGAACAAGTAGGATTCCATCACATATCGGTTTTCAGATTAAACCACTATCACATGGGATGACTATTTTTTGAACTTTTATTGAAGAAGGAGCATCTACCTATGCCATTTCATTCGAATGTTGAAAAACTTTAGGATCACCCACTTTGAAACCTTCCCTTAGAATAATTAAAGTGTTTGATGGACACTTGTTCCCACCTCATGGAATCTTTATGGCTTGCCCAATTGAATTTAGAGGTAAAATAGTTCAAGTTGCGGTTGAGGTAGTGGATGCACCCATATATTACAATATGGTATTGGGACATAGTTGGATCCATGCAATGACGACAATAGTATCTTCATTATTTCGATTAATTTGGTTCCCCCACCAAGAGAATATTGTTACAATCAATTAGTTAGAATATTGAACACATGAAATAGGTATCCACTCAAATGTACCTTTTGTGTGGAATTCAAAATTAGTGATTCAAGATGCGGGAGTTCGGATGTTCAAATACTCTTCCCTCATGGGAACCTTCACAATTCCACAACCAACATATACCCCTCAAAATTCTCTATTTTTCTCCATTACATCAGAAGTTAACTTTTTATTAACCATTTTGACCAAATCCACTACAACGATGAGTTCCACTTCATCAGATGGAACTACGGTATAGAACATCCAAGTTGAAAATAGTGAAGGAAAGGAAACATATTTAGAAAATCATGATGAAACTGAGAGTAGTGCACCTTTTTCTACTACAGAAATTTCATATAAAGACATTCAAAATGCTTCATCATACTTGGATCAAATTCGTGTTCCAAAGGATGAATATGATCCGTACACATCACTCGTATGGGATATCAATACTCCCAACACCCATGACCTCTTAGATAAAACCTTTTCATTTTATGAAGCTATCATGGAAGAAATGAATATCTTAGAACAACCCTAGGAGAACATGCATAATTGATCATCATTTCTTTCTAATCCGGTTTCATTAGAGGTCAAAATTGAAATTTTTTACCTTGTTGATGATATGGAATGGTACCAATGCCTTGTCCAAATACACAATTTTATTTTGAAAGGAAATTTGGAAAACATTTAACAAACCATTCTTATCAATATATCCATTAAGGCTGGCATCATCGAAAATATCAATATAGGTGCCAATTGCTTTTTGGAGGAAATAACACAATATACTACTCTGTTCAAAGAGTTTCGTGATGTTTTCGCCTGGTCATATGATTAAATCTTGGGCATCAATCCCAATATTGTCAACCATGAGATAAAAAACTATCCAAATTTCAAACATGTAGGATATAAGTTACGTCCAATAAATCATAAGAAATCCACTGTCACAAAAGCAGAAGTAGAAAAGTTGTAGAAAGATGTCTTCATTTACCCTATACCTTTGACTGAATGGATGTCCAATCCCATTCTAGTCAATAAAAATCAAGGAACAATTTGAGTCTATATTGACTTAAGGGATTTAAATTTGGCTTGTTCCATATAAAATTATCCCACACCCTTCATTGATCAAATTATAGACAAATGTGTTGGTAATGAAATATTTTCATTTATGGATGGATTATCCAGTTACAACCAAATTCATATTAAGAACGAAGAACAACATAAAACAAATTTCATATTCCCATGGGGAACTTTTTCATATCAGAAAATGACTTTTGGACTTAAAACGCAGGGGCTACTTTTCATAGATCCATGTCATATGCGTTCCATGATATTAAGAAAATTGTCAAGGTTTATCTCGATGACTTGACATCCAAATATAGGAGAAGAGATGAAAATTGTGAACATTATGTGTCATTTTATTCCAATGTCGTTAATATAACATTAAATTGAATCCACATAAATGCATATTTTGCATGGAGTCTGGGATACTACTTGGTTTCATTGTGTCCAAGGATGGCATATGGGTAGATCACCTTAAGGTTGACACAATATTACATTTTCTCTACCCGAAAACAATTAGACAACTTCAAAGCCTATAAGGAAAAGCAACAATCTTGAGAATATTTATTTTCGATTATGTCTAAAATTCTGAAGGTTTCATGTGTTTCTTAAAACAAGATGCATCATTCATCTCAGATGAACAAGCTAAATGCTTTTTTGATGCTGTGAAACAAGCCCTCATGTCAACCTCGGTGCATAGTCCCCTGGACTATACTAGATAATTTTTGCTATATTTTGTAGTAATCGAATCCACTTTAGGGATGGTTTTGGTCCAAGACGATGATTCATCTCGAGAACATGTTACATATTATCTTAGTAGGGGCCTTGTTGACCCCGAATTCATATATTCCCAGGTAGAGAATGTTATTATTTTATCATTTAATCAATATGATCTAGGATCTTATCTGAAAGAATAACTGTGCACATCAATAATCACAAGAGACAAGAGACAGAAATAATTTTCGTCAGCGAAACTAGAAAGGAGAAAACCCCACAACTTCCTCAGATATATAATAAGCACCAATAGAAAAATTAAAACCTAAAGACACAAAGATGATCATCACCAGCTGTTTTCTCCCTCACTTGTGCGAGATACTCCTCTCTCACTCATGCACTACTATTGATTGAGTGTGTGTTTCAAATAGATAGTCTCACTCTCTATTTATACTTGTTTTCCACTTGACAATTACTCTACAGGGTCAACCTCACTAGGAGAGTCTAATAACCCTAATTTGACTCAACTGTTGGGACTATTTCTCTGAATTACAATGGAGGGTTAACCTCAATGACTTTACATGACTTTATCATATCAATGACTCTCCTGATCAGAGGAACACACATCTCCATTGAAGTAAAATGAAATACAATATAAAATATACAAGTGAATACATTCTAAAGTTACAAATACATCAACACTCCCTCTTAACTAGGAAGGTATTCTATTGACACAATTCATCAACAAAAGTCTTCATCACTGGATCATATCAAGGATGGATCATCATCAAATTTGGATCATCATCATCACTAGATCATCACTGGATCATCATCATTGTCACTATTGCTACTATCTCAAGAAAATGGTGTTATCTCTCAAGTCTACTTGTCATAAGAAGTTTTATAGAGCCGACCCTTTTCATGATATATGTAGGCCTATCCCTCTACCAGGTATTCATCTACATTACCAACCATTTTTCATGCTAGATGTAGGTCTCATCATCTTTAGCACTTATATCCGACCATGGAAGTCCCAGCCTACCACAATGTCGAAAAGGATCAACACTTATATCCGACCATGGGAGACCCAGCCTGCCACGATGTCGGAAAGGCTCAGCACTTACATCCACTTGCATGGTAGGACACACCTAATACCATCCAGGAAAGGCTCCAACACTTACATCCACCAGCAAGGTAGGACAGACCTACTACCATATGGGAAAAGCTCCCAGCACTTACATATGACCATGGGAGGCCCAAACTACCACCATGTCAGAAAGACTCAACACTTACATACACTGACATGGTAGGACACACCTACTACCATCTAGGGGAAAGGATATTCACTTACATATGATCATGGGAGGCCCATCTTACCACCATGTCAGAAAGACTCAGCACGTACATCCACTGACATGGTAGGACACACCTACTACCATCTAGGGGAAAGGATCTGCACATACGTCTTACCATGGGAGGCCCAACCTGCCACCATGTCAGAAAGGATCAGCACTTACATCCATCGGCATGGTAGAACAACCTACTACCTTCTGAGGAAAGGCTGTGCACTTACATCTGACCAAGGGAGTCCCAGCCTGCCACCATGTCAGAAAGGCTCAGTAGTTACATCTGATCATGGGATTCCCAGCCCACCACCATGTCAGAAAGCCTCTCGAACTCATCACTTCCCCTTGGAAGGAACCTCGATCTGAAGAACACCAATATTCTCTCTAAAGTACTCAAACTTCACTCTGGCCGTTTCTAGCATAGAATCACATCAGGGATGATTACGTCTAAGGAAAACCTGTGAGCTTCGATAGGAATTATTCCATCTGAGGACAACCTATAGGACTGATTACATCTGAGAAACCTATGATTTTCACCAGGATTGTATGCTCAGACAACCTATCTCATCGACTATGATAGAACTCATCACTCCCTCTTTCGAGAGATATTGATTTGGATCACATACTAGAGCTTCACTTCCCCTCTTGTCATCATACAAAAATGCAAGTCATATCAATAAAATCAAATAGTAGCTTTAAAAATAAGCATACTACCTTACAAATAGTCAAGAAAGTTGAAACATATTTTTCGTTGGTTGTACTCATTTCCATGCAGAACTCCATCCTGCCAAAATAGTAGCCCATATGGGATCTCAAACTGAAGAAGCAACCCAAGGTTCTCTTCTTCTCAGTGGTGCTACCAATACAAATCAACATAACCATGCATGTTAGTCTTCTTATTGATATCATACCATGCATGTTAGACTTCTTATTCATATCATACTTTATCCCACACTCAACTATACCCTTTAGGTACCTCACTGCATTCTTTGCAACTAGGTGAGCAAGTCATGGATTCATAGGAATTGGATCAGGTCGTTCATAGCAAAGCATGTTTATGGTCTTGTACTCATCAGGAACATCAATGAACAACTCATCTGATGATACATCATGGAATCAATTGTCTCTGATGAAGCATCACTCAATAACTTCGGGTTCGATGCCATAGGTGTGGCCATGGCCTAGTAGTTTATCATCCTTAACCTCTTCAAGATATCCATTGTATACTTAACTTATCTAAGGGATATTCCATGAACACTTTGCCACACCTCCATGCCTAGAAATTAGTGCATCATACCCAAGTCCTTCATCTCGAACTCGGCAGCAAGTCTCCTTCTTTCAACTTTAAAGAGTTTCTCTTTTCCTATTCAGGAATAGATCATCGACATATAACAATAGCATCACTAGTATTTTTCCTTCAACCTTCAATTAACGGTTGGAATATACTTTAATCTCAGTAAATCCTAGACCCATCAGTAATCTGTCCATCTTGTCATACCATGTCGAACCTTAGGATCTTCTGCAGTCACTCCCTCTGAAGTGGAGAATCATTATCATTTTTCCTTTCATACTCTATGTATTGAAACATTTTGTATTGAAGTGACAAGTAGCTTCCTATGATACTAATATTCTATGTATCCATCTAGGGTCACTGGATACTAAGATCCTCTATCCTGAACCTTTTGAAAATTTCTTTTCGCACCCATGTGCAAGCTTGTCATCCTCTATAGGATTTCATCTTCAACCTTGTAGCAAAGGTTAATATATTGATCAATCTAGGTGATATCCAAGCTCCTCATGTATGTGTTATCAGATGGTTTCCTTCTCAGCTCATACAAGGACTTCTTTAATTTTCACACATGAGCCTTCCTATCATGTGTCTCAACTTCCAATCGCTACAAATGTCTCTTCGTAGTCTATGTCTTCTTTCTATGAGAAGCCTCATGCTACGAATCTTTCCTTGTATCCTGTTAAATTTTCATATGCTAAGCTAGATCATTAGTATTTCATTTCAAATTCATAACAAAAGAATATAAACAGGATCACTGAAAGATAGACAAGTACAACCATACAAAAGGAACACAAAGATTTATCCTGGGAAAACCCTAAAGGGAAAAACCGAACAAAATCTTCCTCAATATAGATGCCGCAAAAAGATAAAAGGTAAAACTAACAAGGAGATCAAAGCCTGATCCTCCTCCTTCTCCAGCTACTCTTCTCTTCTCCACTAATGCGCTACACAAGTGAGAGTGTGTGTCTCAAATGAGGAGCACCACACCTCTATTTATATTCATCTGTTCACTTGAATTAACTCATCCGACATGTAGGCTCGAGTTAATCATGTAGTCTCGAGTTACACATGTAGGCTCAAGTAACCACACTGGGGTGCTAATGACCCACCTTTACAAATAGAGGGGACAACCTCATGGCGCTTATTAGTTCTTCTGATCGGGGTACAAGATAATACAAGTGGTTCTCCTGGTAGGACCATCGGGGACCACAAAACATACATATAGAATATTCTTTGAAGTTACAATATTTCAACACTCCCCCTTAACGAGAAGGGTATTCTACAACAACATCAACAACAACAATAGTAGGAGAGGATATCATCAACATCATTAGGGTAACACATCTATAAATCATTGGAAGCTTTTTAACATCATATAGTCTTCGTCTTCAATATTTGACGACAACAACTCTTTAATCAACATCAGCATCTTTTGACCTTTTGATCAGCAACATCTTCAACACTTTGATCTTTCGATCAGCAACATCTTCAGTAATTAGACCTTTCGATCAGCAGTAACATCTTCAGCACTTTGACCTTTCGATCAGCAACATCTTCGACACTTTGACCTTTCGATCAATGAAATTTTCAGCAACATCTTCAACACTTTGACCTTTCGATCAACAGCAACATCTTCAACACTTTGACCTTTCGATCATCACCAATATCTTCAGCATTTTGATCAGCAACATCTTCAGCACTTTGATCTTTCGATCAGCAAAGACATCTTCAGCATTATAACCTTTTGATCAGCAACATCATCCCATTCTGATCGGTAACATTGTGATCAGCACCATCATCATACTTCAACTCTCAAACAGAAACATATTCTGATCTTTTGATCAGTATGTCGTCATCATCACATACTGATCATCATCATCCTCACACTCTGATCTTTCGATCAGCACATCATCATCATCATACTCTTGACCGTTCGATCAGTACATCATCATCATACTCTGATATTTTGATCAGTACATCATCATCATCATAAAAACATCATCATCATGAAAACATCAACATCATCATGATCAAAGCATTCAACATCATCAAAACATCAAAATATCATCATCATCACACTCTGATGTTTCGATCAGTACATCATCATCATCATAAAATCATTATCATTAAAACATAAACATCATCTAAACATCAACATGATCCTTCCTTCTGGAATTACGGGATCAACATGTCTATGGTACTCAGACGATCCTTCCTGTTGGAATTACAGGATTTAGGTCTTTATGAAGTTACTAACGATCCTTCCTTTCGGAATTACGAGATCAACACATTTGTGGAGCTCAGACGATCCCTCCTTTTGAAATTACGGGATCAAGTCTTTACGGAGCTACTAATGATTCTTCCTTTCGGAATTACATGATTTAGGTCTTTACGGAGTTGCTAACGATCCTTCCTTTGGGAATTACGAGATCAACACATTTGTGGAACTCAGAAAATCCTTCCTATTGGAATTACGGGATCAACACATCTGTGGAACTTAGACAATCCTTCCTGTTGGAATTACGGGATCAAGTCTTTACGGAGCTACCAACGATCCTTCCTTTCAGAATTATGGGATTTAGGTCTTTATGGAGTCACTAACGATCCTTCCTTTCGGAATTACGGGATTAACACATCTGTGGAACACAGAAAATGCTTCCTATTGGAATTACGGGATCAAGTCAATGATCCTTCCTTTAAGAATTATGGTATTTAGGTCTTTACGAAGTTACTAACAATCCTTCCTTTCGTAATTACGAGATCAACACGGTTGTCGAACTCAGACAATCCTTCCTATTGGAATTACGTGATCAAGTCTTTACAGAGCTACCAACGATCCTTCCTTTCGGAATTATAGGATTTAGGTCTTTACGGAGTTACTAATGATCCTTCCTTTCGGAATTATGGGATCAACACATATGTGGAACTCAAAAAATCCTTCCTATTGGAATTATGGGATCAACACACGTTCTCGAGTACCGAAGTCACCGGATCTATTCTGAACCGAGGTTCAAGGATGATACAATCCTACCACCTTCTCGATGACTGAAGTTCACCGGATCTGTTCTGAACCAAATTTCAGGGATGATACAATCCTGCTACATTCTCAATGACCGAGGTCACTAGATCACTTCTAGACATATGTCCCAGGATGATACAATCCCTCTTCATTCTTGAAGACTGAAGTCTCCGTATCACTTCTAGACATATGTCCCAGGATGATACAATCCCTCTTCATTCTCGAAGACCGAGGTCTCCGGATCACTTCTGGACATATGTCCCAGGATGATACAATCCCATTGCAACATCACTACTCCCCCTTTCAAGGAAGGTATTTCCAAAACACACAAAGATTGTCTCGAAAGTGTTCAAACTTTACTTGGGACAGAGACTTCGTCAGCACATCACCATCTAAACCATCATCATCTACATCTTCAGTATGTGAATATTGAACTATCACCATCTGTATCTCCAGTATGTGAATACTGAAAGCATAATATATATCTTCAGTATGGGAATACTGAAACATCATCATCTACATCTTTATCTTGTATGTAGAAATATCAGATTTCTATGTGTTATGACAGAACACAGGGTTCTCTATTATCACAAATCTCGTTATCTGATAGAATCAATGTAGTATCCATCTTCAGGTCAAGGAGACCTGATATCAGCTTCCGAAGCCATATGGATTCACAACTTAGCAGAGCAATCTGCTATGCATTCTGCTTTTGTTGTTCTAAGAGAAACACTGGACTGTTTCCTGCTAAACCATGAACTCATAGCAGACCCCAAATAAAACCATCTACTTGATGTGCTTTTCTTTTCTGAGATACTTCCAGCCCAATCTGTATCTGTATAGCCATACAATATGTAGTCATGGTTTACATCATAGTATAGACCAAAGTCTATAGTCCCCTTTTGTTATTTCATCACATGTTTTGTGGCTATCAGGTGAACCCGTCTTGGTTGAAAAAGATATTGACTTAAGGTGTTCACAACAAAACAAATGTCTGGTCTGGAATTTGTTAAGTTCATCAAATACCCAATGATCTGTCTGTAATGAGTCGTGTCCACTAACTCTGATGAGTCATCAACTAACAGCTTTAGGCTGGAGTCCATGGGTGTGGCCATGGCTTTGATTCCAACATATTGAATCTCTTCAATATCTCTACCACATACTTTCCCGGGTTAAGAAAGATTCCTTCTGAACTTTGCGATACTTCCAGACCTTGGAAATAGTGCATTAACCCAAGGTCTTTCATCTCAAATTCTTCTGCTATTTTCTTCTTTCTTTCCATGATCTATTTCTCATTCCCTGTCAAGAATAAGTCATCCACATATAATAACATGATGACAACCTTGATATAAAGGTTAGTATCAGCTTTACTCTTGGTAAATCCCATAATTGACAGGAAACTGTCTATCCTTCCATACCAAGCTCTGGGAGCTTGCTTCATGCCATAGAGGGCCTTCTTCAACTTACATATATGAGTCCATATGTATTCAACTTCAAATCCTTGTGACTATTCGATGTAAAACTCTTCCCCAATCATACCATTAAGGAAGGCTTGTCTTTACTTCATCATGGAAGCAACTACCATCATAGTTCTGAAGGAAGTGTACCTTGCTTCCTGGAGTAAGTGTCTCTTTATAATTAATTTCCTCTTTCTTATAGAAACCTCTAGCCACGAGTCTTTCCTTACTTCTATCAGCAACATATTTTATCTTGCAAATCCATTTGGAAGATACAACATTCTTTCTTTTTGGTTTGAGTACTATATCCCAAACATCATTCTAGTATTCTTTCATCATAACATCTTCCATGAGTTTTTCTTGTCAGGTCATCAACATATCCTAGTCTTCTGCATTCAACCTTGAAGGTCGGAACCCACTTGACTCTTGATAAATTCTCAATCCATCATGAATCTATCAATCATGTCATACTATGTCGAACTCAGATATCTTCAGTAGTCACTCCCCATGAAGTGGAGTATCATCTTCCCTCTTCATTCTGTACAGGTGGTTCTATACTTGATATATACCGGTCAATAGAGTATGTCATGTCATAGTCTATTCTTTTTTAGGCAAATCACGAACCTTGCTTTGTACACTTGTTCTTGTAGATCCATATGGAGGATACTACGTACTTCCCTTTATGTCTCGAAATCATATCGTATACATGATCCCCCATGATCAACTGTTATTCTTTGATCATAGCTTCTTTCATAGCATTCTTTTCTTCATCTTTAGTTATCTTTTGTACCGATGGTGGTATTCATCCTTCAAGGTGGATCTACCGCTCTCTGAAGCTCTTTCTTCCATCATGGTGTCTCTTACCCTGGGATCTTCAGATTTTATTGCAGTGAATCTTGAATTTTCATCACTTGTTCTTCGAAACAAGTCTCATCCTTCTTGTAGGAGGTTGTACAGGACCTTTCCTAGAATTCAAATGCACCCGCTGCATGGTTAGAACTATTTCATAAAACATATGCATAACAACAGATTCTTATGCATCATGCAACTGTTTATCCAATACAACATTCATCCATATCTCACAGAAACTTTCTAGATGCCTTCCAATATATCATGACATTATTGAGATTGTGCACTAATCCAATATGCCAGCAAGGAGGCTAGATAAGTAGCAATGGATAGTTGTATAGCACCATGAGCTACTTACCCATCACATGCATATTAGTAGTATACAGTCATTAATGCAAACAATCTATCATGCATAACACATCAACTGAATATAATCAAATGTATAACAAAGCAATATCATGAAATGACAATTGAATACTTATCTTTTGTTTGTATTGTGGGTAGACTCCTTCTTGATCATTCTACTTCATCATCTTCTTCATCCATGAAATCGTCATTTCTTATCCAAATTATAAGATGTATAAGAGGTTCGTCAAGAATTGAGTTCTTCATATTCCTCATGGGAGGCCATTCTATGCTTCTTCTTCTATCGCTTCAAGATGTTATGCATTCTGGATCTTCACATTCTTCAACTGTTTTCTCAAATCCATCTTCTGAATTATGTTCTTATCTTCAAATAGATTGATCAAGGAATCAAACATATTCGGTGTCTTTAGGGAAGACACTTTTGGTACAAGTTGATCTGTGATTGAATCAACAATGATCTTCTTAGCCTTGATCAAGTTCTTCTTGTGTAAGGCTTTGAGGCTCATATCCCTCTAGAACTGGAACCTCTCTACTCATGTAGGTGTCCAATTCATTTTCTTCAAAGAGATCAAATACTTCCACGATTGGAATTATTCAAATTCACCAAGCTTATCATCAAGCTGATGTGATGGATCACTTTGAAATGAGAACCTCAAATGCAAATAGCAAAAGATTAGATCTTACCGATTTGAGGTGTCCGTCCTGCTTCGGGGCTGGCTGATCTAGGGTTTGTCAGAGAAACCCTAATTTTCAAAACTTTGAATCTTTTAGATTTTATTGGATAGAAATATATATATCTTCAAATGGAGCTTTCCAATGTACTCCTTTTCTGAAAACAGTGGAGGGAAGCTCCTGGAATAGGAAGCCCTAGTTTTCCAATTTCTTCTGCAGAAATGCATGTTACTGTTTCTATGATATCTCCAAAATTACTATGCCTGTGTGTCTAAAATTTTGTACTAAGGTAAATTCAGATGTACCAGATCCAAGACCATAGTTTTCATCAGAATTGGTTTCACCAATTGGGATTTATGATCATTTTTCCAAGGTGACCTGTTACACGACTGTTCAGAACAATGAAGTTGTACGTCACGCCACATGTCACTAGTTCATATTCAGGTTCAAAAATTCAGACCATAGAAATTAAAGTCCGTGATATTTCTAGAACATCTTCAAGAACTCCATTTGGACCTCTGTATCCCACGCTACAGCAATTCTCCCCAGGTGTCCTATTTAGGGATGAATTCTAGAAGAGGCTAGAACCCTAACTTGGAGGGATCATATCTCCTAGAATATAGAAAATCTGAGGCTGAAGTTTGGACACAGTGTACATCAGGATTTTATATTCTGCATTTGAAATTTTCAGCTCCTGATCCTTCACCAATCTCAGGATATAGCAAATGTACCAAAATGTAAAAGTTTTAGTATTTAGGGTTTTTCTAGCTTGGGGTCAAACTAGGGTTTGACTTTCCCGGAGTTTCACCCAACCAAATTTGTTGATCCAGGTCTCTAAACTTGGATTTTGATGAGGAGAAAAATCCTATGCTTGGCTCACTCAAAAATTTCTCTTCTGTAGAAAGCCCTAATTATCCGCACCAAAACTGAAAATGCTCGGAATCGAATTCTGCTTCGACAGAAAGATGTGCCCTTCAATGGAGAGATAGTCTAGACTTCTTTTGTTGATCGATTGTGGATAGAGACCCAAAAATTAAGAAGCCCTAGATTCTATAGCTTCACAATGTCTTCTTTTAGGGTGGCTCTGATACCATATTAAATTTTCATATGCTAAGCTAGATCATTAGTATTTCATTTTGAATTCATAACAAAAGCATATAAACAGGATCACTAAAAGATAGACAAGCACAACCATACAAAAGGAACACAAAGTTTTATCCTAGGAAAACCCTAAAGGGAAAAACCCAGCAAAAGCTTCCTCAATATAGATGCCCCAAAAAGATAAAAGGTAAAACCAATAAGGAGATCAAAGCCTGATCCTCCTCCTTCTCTAGCTACTCTTCTCTTCTCCACTAATGAGATACACAAGTGAGAGTGTGTGTCTTAAATGAGGAGCACCACACCTCTATTCATATTCATCTGTTCACTTGAATTAACTCATCCGACATGTAGGATCAAGTTAATCATGTAGGCTCGAGTTACACATGTAGGCTCAAGTAACCACACTGGGGTGCTAATGACCCACCTTTACAAATAGAGGGGACAACCTCATGACTCTTATTATTTCTTCCGATAAGAATCATTGGGGTACAAGATAATACAAGTGGTTCTCCCGGTAGGACCATCGGGGACCACAAAAGATACATATAGAATATTCTTCAAAGTTACAATATTTCAACATATCCCATGATGTTTCCATCTACTACGTGTTGGATATTGTAGATCCATTTATAAGACACTACAAACTTACCTTCAGGTATCTATACCGCATCCTAGACATCATTCTTCTTGAACTAGTGCTCTCCTTCCCTTTATTCTTGGTTACTTCTTCATAGTTGGAAGGCTCTGCATCAATGATGTTGCTCAATAGTGTCACATAACTACATTGTGTCTGAGGCCTCTTTATTTCTTTGAAAGTATCATCATATTATTGTTCATCTTGGATTATTTCTCATGCCCAAGGTGGTCTTCATCTCTTGTGGTGGATCTACTGTTCTCTTGATATTATTTTGAAGCTCTTTCTTTCTCCATGGTGTCTTTGACCCATAAATCTTCAGGTTCATCTTCATGTATGCTTATTGGAGTGAATCTTGAACTGTCATCACTTGTTCTTCAGAAAAATTCCCATCCTTCTTTTCTTATAGCCAATTGTACACGATATTTCCTACAAGTCAAATGCACCACTTGTATGCTTATAAAGATTTCATAAGGCATATTCATAATGGAAAATTATTATGGATAAATATATAATCATGTAACTATTTTAGCCAATACAGCATTCATCCATATATCATATACACAAAAACTTTCCATATGCCTTCCATCTCTACCATAACATTATTGAGATTGTGCACTAATCCCAATATGTCAGTAAAGAGGTTGCATCCTGGATAAGTAGCAATGGAGTGTTGTATAGAACTATAGGCAACTTACTCATAACATATATATTAGTAGTATATTTTTCAATAATGCAGATGTTATATCATTCATAATACATTTCACAACTAAGGAATGTCATATAAACAACTAGATATATAGGAAAAGACAATTCAGATACTTATCTTTATTTTTTTCCTGGGTATACTCCTTCTTGATCCTTCAACTTCATCATCTTCGTCATTCATAACATCATCATTTCTTATCCAAATGCTAAGATGGATAAGAGGTTTCTTCTAGAATTGAGTCCTTCATATTCCTCATCACTTGAGGGATCTTCTTTGAATCATGAGAGCTTGATTTTCAATTGCTCCCATCTTCTCTTCTCTTATTATGAGTCGAGCTTATTCTTGTGTGCACTCTTCGTAGAGTCTATTGAAGGTAATCACTTCCTTCTAGCACACATTCCTCACATGAATGAATCCCATGATCCTGGGAGGCCATTCAAGGTGGTTATAACAATATCTTATTCTTCTTCGATTGCTTCGTCATAGCATTGGACACTTCCTTTTGGTATCTGCAAGGATGACACATGTGAGCTGAGATGATCTTTAATAGAATCTGCAATCATTCTCTTGGCTCTATCCTTGGCCTGATCTCCTTCTGGCTCTTATAACTTCCTTACTGAAATATTGATCTAAGTCAATTTATTCAAGGATCACGTAGTTCAAATACTTCCATACTTGGAATTTTTTATCTTCACCAAGCTTGTCATTAAGCTGGTGTGATTAGTCATTTTGAAATGACAACCTCAAATGCAAATAGCAAAAGATTAGAGCTTAACGATTTGAGGTGTTTGTCTTGGTTCCAGAGCTGGTTGATCTAGGGTTTGCCAGAGAAACCCTAGTTTTAAAAAATTGGAATATTTAAAATCTTATTGGATAGAAATATGCGTCTCCTTAAGGTGAGATGAGAAGCATACTCATTTTCCCAAAACTGTGATCAGAACTGCAAAATATATGATGCCCTAGTTTCCTTCAATTTCTTGTGCAGAATTTCCTAATAGTATTTATATGGTATCTCTAAATGTAATTCTCCTATGTGTCTGAAATGTCACACTAAGGTAGCATTGTATGTCCTCTTTCTAACACTATAGGTTTGAGCAGAATTGGTTTCACCAATTGGGACTTATAAGAGTTTTCCCAAGGTGACTTATTTCAATACTATTCAGCATAGCGAACTGTACAGACTACCATGTGTCACTATTTCACCTTCAAGGTCTGAAACCTTTACCAAAGAAATTAAATTCCATGCACTAAATCTAAAATCTTGAAAATGTTCATTTCGACCTTCGTAGCTTGAGATATAACAATTCTCCCTAGGTGTCCTATTTATGGATGAATGCTAGGAGAGGCTGGAACCCTGATTTGGAGGAATCATATCTCCTCGAATATGGTGAATATGAGGCTGAAAATTTTACACAAGATAGATCAAGAATTTATCTTCAACTTGTAAACATTTTGGCTCCTAATTCTTCTCCAATATCAAGATATAGAGAATGCACCAAAATGACTAGTTTTAGTCTTTTAGGGTTTTCAAGCATGAAACCCTAATTTTCATTATCTGCCATTGTAGCTGTATTTTGGATGTATAGTGAAAATTCTATGATTCAGAAACTCATTCCACCAGTAGATGTGCCCTAGTGAGGTAATTTAGCCTATCCTCCTTGCTTGATGATCTGTGGAGAGAACACCTTCAACTAGGAAGCCCTAGTTCTTGCAGCTGCACAGTGCCTTCTTTTAGAGAGGCTCTTATACCATGTTATATTTTTATCATTTAATCAATATGATCTAGGATCTTATGTAAAAGAATAACATGCACATCAATAATCATAAGAGACAAGATACACAAATAATTTTCCTCGGGGAAACCATAAAGAAGAAAACCCCACAACTTCCTCAAAGATAGAATGAGCACCAATATCAAAAGTAAAACATAAAGACATAAAGATGATCTCTGCCGGTTGTTCTCTCTCTCACTTGTGCAAGCTACTCCTCTCTCACTCATGCGCTGCTATTGAGTGAGTGTGTGTTTCAAATAGAGATTCTAACTCTCTATTTATGCTTTTTTCCACTTGACAATTACTCTATAGGGCCAACCTCACTAGGAGAGTCTAATAACCCTAATATGACTCAACTATGGGGACTATTTCTTGGACTTACAACAGAGGGTTAACGTCAATGAATTTACATGACTTTATTATATTAATGACTCTCCTGATTGAGGGAACAAACATCTCTGTCGGGGTACAATGAAATACAATATCAAATACACAAGTGAATACATTCCGAAGTTACAAATACATCAACAGAGAAGCTATACTTGGAAGCAGTTCATGTTGTCCAAATACTTAGAAATTATATACTTCCAAGTAAAATGACTATAGTGTCTGAAATTAACCCCATGAGACACATTTTTTCCCATCGAATCATCGCGGGAAATTATTTGAAATGGATAGTAATTTTACAAGAACTTGATCTCGAATTCGTAAACGATAAAGACAACAAGTCATTAACATTTTTCGAACTAGAGTCTAAGTTACCCAACAATAGAATAAGAGCCTTTGGAAGATGAACATTTATTTCTCATTGTCACTGCTAATCCTTAGTATGGAACATTGATTATATATCTCCAAACCCAAAGGATTGATGCTAAATTTTCTAGCATTGAACGACATAGTATCTGATACCAAGCACGAAGATACCTCATTATTGGGGATACTTTATACTGCCAAAGAAGAGAATTAATTCTAAGACGTTCTTTACTCCATTAAGAAGTTGATCATTTATTGAATGGTTTCCATGCAAGAGCATGTTTTGATCATCTTTCTAGGTGGGAAACTTCCCAGAAGATATTCTATGTACGGTACTTTTGGCCCACAATACTTAAAGATTGCATTAATGTAGTTAAAAAGGGTCATCCTTTCTAAATCTATACGAGAAAAATACACACATAGTATGCTCTGTTACACCCTGTAGTAACCGTCGGTCCATTATCAAAATGGTCCATTGATTATATGACAATCAAACCACCTTCATGTAATGGATGCCACTACAACATAGTAGTGGTGGACTACTTTACAAAGTGGGTTGATGCAATTCCTACAATCGATAACATGACAAAAATTGTAGCATATTTCTTATTAGTCAAGTGATAACTAGGTTTGGTGTACCCAAATATATTGTCACTAAAAATGGTATCCATTTTAGGAATTCCTTCATGGATGAAATTACAACCAAGTTAGGATTACGACAAGATTTTTCCTCACCATATTATCCCTAATGTAACGGTCAAGTAGAATCCATTAACAAGGCTTTGAAGACCATGTTGCAACGAATGGTTAATAATAAAAAAAATCTAAGTAGCATACAATGTTGTTCCCTTCTCTCTAGGATTACCATACATCAGCTAAAACTGTGACTAGTTTAACTCCTTTCCATTTGGTTTATGGAGATGAACCTATGTTTCCAATTGAATGTGATATCCCATCATTAAAACCAGCTATCGATCTCTTACCTAACACCTTTACAGAAGAATAAGGGCTCCTCCATATTCATTCTCTTGATGAAACTAGAAGAGAGGCCTGATTAAAAATAAAAGCACACAAGAAAAGATTCAAATCCCAATCTGACAAAGTGTCCCATCCTCAAGTATTTTAAGAAGGCGATTTAGTTTTTGTTTATGATGAATAAAATGATAAAATAGGAAAAGACAAATTTTTACCTAAATGATTGGCCCACTTGTTGTCAAATTTTTTTTAAAAAGAGGTGCATATGAGTTAGTCAATTATGATGGAGAACCCTTGTCGAAGATCCGAAATGGTCTCTATCTAAAGAAATACATTAGATAGGCACTGAGAAATCACAACATTTTTGTTTTATTATATTTTATTTTAGGTAAAAAAAAATTGCACAATGGTTATTTCGTGCACATGCTTATGTTTCTTGGTATCTCTAATTCATAAATGTCATTGGAAACTTTCACTTATTTAGGATATGTAGATGGCACCAGGCATGGCTCTCAGAACATTGCTTCCGTTGCATGGGTAATATTCACACTTGACAATCAAGTTCTTAGTTTTAGAGGCTCTTTCCTTGGACCTGCGACCAATAATGTTGCAGAGTCAAGGCTAACACCCTTGGAATCCAATGAATTACTGTTAAAATGGACTCACAACTTGTTGTATCTCAGTTAAACGGTCAGTATAAGACTCACAATCGTATACTGTTTAGAAAGTTTCTACGAGTTTGTCTTCTAGAACATCATTTTGAACTCATTGAGTATATTCATGTTCCTAGAAGTTCAAATAATCTAGCTGATTCCTTAGCTAACTACGTGCTTGATTGGCATCTTTGTCATACATCATTCATATAGAGAAAGCATGTATATTGATTTCATGGCACCATAATTGAGTAAATATTTCAAAGCATAAGTAAAATTCGAAGTAGCATTCCTTTGTATAAAGTAAAACAAATTACATCATAACCCAAAAAGTGTGTTTAAGTTCAAGACATTTTTGCAATAAATTTGCACACACCAAAAAGAGTAGTATAAATAGTTTATCCCTTTTTGTACTTTTCTTCAAAATAAAATATCCAAAATATTTCATAAAGATTTGAATATATGGAAAATTCAAAAAACACTTTTGAATTGTTTCAACTTTGAATATATGGAAAATTCAAAAAACACTTTTGAATTCTTTCAACTTCCTGGTCCATCATGAAGACTCACCTACAATTGGAAAATTACTGAATAAATGGTTCATTGCTTCTGAAATACATCCTTGAAAGAGGTGACTCCTGCTAGAATGGTAAAAAATGAGTATTCTACTTATCTTTGTTATTTCATATATTAAATGCATATATTGAATCCTATTGGTTACCTAAATGGTTGGGTTATGATTACTTTTACATTATTTTGGAGGAATTGACATGTTCAAACTATTTGATCTAGGATTTGAAAGATAGAACATGATTCATGGTTTTGGTATTTTTCACAAGAATTAGTGTGAAGTAAAACCACAATTCCTTTGTCCTACATGGCCATGATACCATATTGGATAAAAAACCACGGTTAATTGGTTCTATTTCACTATCCATTGACACATAATCCTACTTCAAATAACATACATATGGAGGGAACATCTGAACTAGTGGGAACATTTATCTCATCCCATGTTTGTAGTACATATCCTCACATTGGTCTAACCCATTCTCTTGAAACCTAGGAACACGCCCTTGCAACACTCACTCCCTCTTACGTACTATAGAAGTATGTGTTCTTTTTTGAGCTAATACATGAAAAAATACTAAAAATTAAAAAACAAAAAAATGAAAATGAAATGTTACTGAATCTATTCATAATTCATCATGACCAAAATGGAAACTATCAATCCTTGTGACCCTTGGACACGATACATATCCCTGCTTCAGTTATAAGTACACCATTTTCATTTTCCTTAGGAATTTGTACAAGTAATTTGAACAGATCTCCATCGATAGGTTATCCTTCCTATCATCCATGGAGCTTTCATGAATTCATCTAGAATTGGTGAATCTCACAATGGTTGGTTATTCAAAACTTATGTTTCCAAGTGTCACTATTCAGCGTGTTATGTGTTTAAGGGAAGTCAAACCATTGTCGACCATTCTTCAAATACTCCTAAACAATCATGTTGGCCTTCTGTGTGTCAGTATACAGTGTTGTATCTCACAACTCTACCAAATTATATCAGCCTATTGATCTCAGTTTCATGTCGGTTGATTTGGAATGCATCAATTCTCTCCTTCTAAAGGATCCATTCCTACTGATGACAAATCAACATTTAGGAAATGGATCTAGGAACCCGAGTGATTAGCTTGGATTTTACAATCATTTGTGGTAGGTTTCCTTGCAAATGAAAGTGGGTATACATCAATTAAATATGGATGTTTGATTCTACAAGTGTTTGAATTCAGAACATATATTCACACTCGGAATTTTGTACTAAAGCACTTTGGATTCCTTCATCATTATCAATGAGCCTGCACGTCTATTAACAATATACATCAATGATCGGTAATCATATGGTGTTTAATTATTCTCGACATCAACTCATTTATTCACATGATTTAAACTCATACTATTGTTGGTTTGTTTTAATACCTTGAGAAAAATAGTTGTTTCACTCATTGATTCACTGCTCGAGATGCGCAAGATTAGACTGCCATGTCAAAGAACCATGAAGACCTGGATAATTTGCACTCATAAAAAAGTGTTCTTATACATTTTTTATTTTTTATATGGATCCACTATATATATATTTGTGGCGATGCTCGTTTACTATTGAGCATGAGTATACCTACCTCAATAAGATATTGTATATCTGGGTTATTTCCTTATTTCACTTGTAGGTTCTTTTCAACTCAAGCGCTCACGATCCTACTCCTTTACCATCCTACCTTTGTCACTAAAGAGTATCGGTATGAAGAGTATCAAAATGAAATAACTATGAATTTATTTTGGCCCTCAGCATAGCTTTGGACCTCACACATTAGGGTCCATCTGTTAACAATAAAAAAATTAACAGCCTGGAGAATTTTGGTCTGAAAAAATATTTGTATTCCTCCTGCAACAAGAAGATCAGAACTTTGGAACGATTGAGAGTTTCAATATCTCATTTGACCACTTCTTCCACAAAGGAATAAATGTTTGAAGACAAAGGGGGATCTAACAAAGCCAAGTCCATGACAACTTAAGGGCCAAAACCATGTTCCTATAACTCATACAATGGAAAAAATGCCTAACATGGGTATTAATTGTCCTAGAAATATTTAAAATCATGTTCAATGCCTAAAAAACTAGGTAAAGTGGGTTTTTTGAAGAAAATAATAAAAATTCCTCAATAATATTAATCTAACATTCATGTTTAGGTGATTGGGTTCACAAACCACAATGGTATACAAGGCATGCATATGAGGTGAATTAGAGGAGAAAAAAATGAGATCAAAGGCATCCTGGAGGAATTGAGGGATATAAATCACTTTTCTACTACAATGTTTTTGGGCATCAAAGGCATGGATGGTAGAGGAGTAGTTCTAAGAAATGGAGAAGGAAGGCATATTCAAGGGTTTTAATTATTTCTCAATGTTCATCTATTATGAATCAATTTAGTTTTCTTCCCAATTGTTGTTCAATGTTTTCCCTTTAAGTTTTATGTTGATGTAGAATTGGTAGGAAATTACATCTAACCTATATTTCTTAAAGATATTTTGGTATGACAATAGGTAGGATTTTGTGGTGATATTTGTAGGTGTGAAGGAGATTCAAGGAGTTGAAAGGACAACCATCAAGGAACTCCATCAAACTTCAAGGCTACAAGAGGTATTCTCCTCTCTTCCTCCCCTCTCAAACTCCATGAAAGAATGTTTAATATATTAGGATTATTGTGATAATTGATTAGTTTTCTGTCGATTGGTCTTCACCTACCCGATATAAATGGGAGAGTAGGATATAACTTCAGTTGTAGAATACTCCACTAATAGAATGACCACCATACTGGGGATCTAAGGGTTTTTTCTCTTCTTTTCTTCAATTTTCCCCATTGTTTGGGTGGTTTTTAGCTTTTAAATCTTTTAATGCATACTTGATCGTGGTCTCTAAAAGCTTTAGTCCATCTTTGGGGGTCAAAATCAGCCTGATTCAACCCTTGATTCTCCATTTTTCAAGAAATTTGGCCCAGATCTAATGTTTTTTTCCTATAAGATTACCACCACCCTTTACTAGTGTATACAGAGGGATGCTAACCCAACACTTCCTTTTTTGTATTACCAATGTATGGAGGCACCGCTTTGTTCTTCAATACGTGTGGTACCCATAGTGAGGTATAGTCAAGGATCTTGATTTTTTTTATGGTTGGATCTTCAGTTTTCGATCATTTGATTTGATTTTTTACGTTGTAAATGTATTAGGAATCTTCTAACATAGTTTTTATATAGTATTTACCTCTCTTTCATAAGGATATAGGGATTTTTGAATAATTTTAATGTTTTGTGTGCATTTGGCTTGAGAATGGAAATTTTTGAGATCATTGATTTTTGGCCTTGGATTGAGTTCATTTTAGAATTTGCAGAAACTTGGTTGAAATAAAAAACATTTATTGAGGCCTGTTAGGAACTATTAGGATCAATTTTGAATAATTTAGGGTAATTTTCCATTGAATTTGGAAGTCTTGGAAACTTGATTAAAAAACTAAGAAAAAACCACTTCAAGTAGTAGTTTTTTTTATTGTTGTTAAAAATTTATTTAAACAAATGCTCAAATATGAAAGTTTATGACATATTTACTAGTTAGGTCCTTTATTTCAATCTTGAACGTCTGAAATTTTGTCAAACTTGAACATCTAAAATTTTGTCTAATCGAGTCCTTTTAATCACATTTTTGCATTAGGAAACTGTTAAAAATTTGAAGAACATGACACATTGTTTCAACCTATGAACCTTTAGGCCATAAATTTTGAAGTCACATGAACTTGATGACCTTCCACACAAATTGAAATCACAACTAAGACACATTCATAGCCATCATTTAAATCAAACTCACATAAATTCTCATAAATATGGACATATCACTTAAGATCTGTTCAAACACAATGAGAGGACCTTGTTCATCATTTTCAAAATTCTTGATATAAGTTGTGTTCGATCACTGCAGATCCTCTTCACTCGTACCATTGGGATATATTGTGAAAGAGAAATAGGGATATCAAGTGTAATAGTCTAGGATTGTTTTTGAGCAAAGTTTTGAACACTACGTCTCCTGTTCACTTACGCCCTCGGGTGGTCCGGTGAACGAGAAACCAGGATTTCAAGTATAATAGTGTAGACTTTTTTGTTGAAGCATATATTTTATGAGCTCTGTGTATCCTCTTCACTTGCACTTTTGGGTGGCGTTGTGAACAAGAAACATAGATCTCAAGTGTAACTGTTGATAAAACCTCGAAATATTATTTCAAAGAAAAACTTTGTTGCTTCATAAACCTCAAAGACTTTTTAAAGCTTTGCATCAACTTTTTCAAGCCATTGATTATTTTCCTTGATTTAGGGATTTTTTTTAAAATATTTTGGAAAGTGGGAAATACATGTACGTTTGAAACATTATCGAAGAGGTCTTACATTTGGTACAAAGAATTCATCGAATGAAAAGATAGATTTAAAAGAATTTGTGCATTGGGTTGGTTTAGTATTATGAGTCGAAACACCATAAGTTTCACCACCACTCCTTGAAACTAATCGAATTACCTTTAAAATCAATACTTAAACTAAAATCAACCAAGATTCTATTTTTGATATCACCAAAAAGATTAGGCTATGGATTTGGGTAAAGATGGTGAGTTAACACTATAAAGCTACACAATTTTGAAACTAGTAGTGATTAAGGAGAAAAAAAATCCATTAGTAGCAAAGAGTGCATGCTGGGAAATCACTTCTAACACAAGCGTTAAGCATGAGGTCAATATGAATTAGTAAGGGTGGTACCCCCCCCTCTTGATTATTTGTAGGGAAATGAGCACATTATAGTATTTTTGTTAAGAGACAAGTCTTAGATGTGACATCTATTTCTTCAGATATATAGTATATGTGAATTATTCTAGACTGACGACTGTCCTACTCGACCACTGATTGTGAAATGGTAACCACAGTTTCTTTTCCTATGGAATCGCACATGATGTTATGAGTGGGGGACACTTGGAATACCTAAGACAGACACAAGTTTGTTTCAGGTCCTTGGCAGGGTGAATATCCAAGAGCTAATACTTGCACCCTTTGCAATTGAGGAACATTGTAACTATTTCTCGTACCTTCACTATTTAGTAATTTCTTAGGCAAGATGTCCCTCAAAAGCAACTAGTTTTGGAAGGCCCTCTAAAAATCCAAATTTCCACTAAACCTTGGGTTTTTGGGAAGAATTTTGCTTGTTGATTCCTTAGGACACTTTCAATTTTTTCGAAGTTTAGAGTGCCTTTAGAATTGTTTGATTACATTTGATACATATTTAAATTATGAAACCTCAAACGTCAAAGTGGCTTCTCTCTTGACCCACCAGTCACGATGGAAGTGAGGTGACTCACCAGAACTTGAAGGCCCTGCTAAACCACATTGACAGATACAAAAAAAAACTCATGATACTTTGAGATTGAACCATGTTTAAATTCAATTAACAATAATAGAGAATATCAACATCAACCTAATCCTTAACCATCTATGGGAATAGTTGATAATATTACTCCATTTGAAATTGAAACAATAGAAAACCATACAGCTAGTACTGTTAGATCAGCTTTGAATCTTTCAAACCCAAGAATAATTGCGGTAAATAAATCATTGAATAACCTCAACCCTATTTTTGCATTTTCAAAATAACATGCAAAATCCTACACTTAACCCTTTGGGTTCTTCAGAATATCTTGGAACCACACCAGTAGAACCCCAAATGGATTTTGGAGGAGGTAATATCTCCAATTCGACCCTAATGAAAACCCTACAGTTAACATACTTGTTAATAACATAATTTCAACCAGCACTTCAGTGCCAATTGGCATAGTTCCGAGATCCAATCCTGGAAGTCCATCTACTTCATATATAGGTATCCCTACTAGAGGGTGTACCTTACCAAATATGGGTTTTCCATATGGTGGGGCTCATCAAAGTAAAAAATATCAAGGAGTTAATTTGAATCCTTTTGGTCATCCCAATACTTGTCTAGGTTCCACTTCTAGAGGAAACTGTGAACCTTGGAATGGTAATATTCCTAGTGGAGGAAATGGACCTTGGTATATGAATCCCAATCGCAGTGATCATCCACAAATGATTGGAAATGTCTTGGGGGTTATCCTCCTACTAATCCTAGCACAATGTTTGGGGGAAATCCAACACCCCCAACGAACACTAAGCTAGGGGGAATTCCACCTATCAATCCTGTATCAAGCATGAGTGGTATGGGTGTTGGAAGTAACCAATATTTCATGAACCTATGCCCACAGAGGGACAATACACATTGGAATACTTCTCAAGAACCAGGACAATATCCTATGAGTGGTCAAATCCCAAGAAACTATAAACGTTGCTGGAGTCCACATAGACAAGGAGGTAATTCACCTTTCAATTCCATCCCGCAATGGAATGGACAAACTCTTGGGAATAACCAATCTTTTCGGGGTGCTCCTTTTCAAGGATGAAATCAACCTTGGAATGTAAATCAAACCCCATGTAAGTGGAGTTATCAAGTTCCACCCACATGTCAAATATGTATGACGGAACCTATCATATCATCATTTCTATGCACATTGAATCTACTGGATTTATTCCAGCTGAACAATGATCATGTTCTACATATCAATGAATGGCCAACCATACCAACCAAACTTCCTTCAGACATACCGAAGTTCGATGAATTACCAGTGGGATATCCATCAAATCACCCGATGACATTTCATTTATGGTGTTCATCTAATTCGCTAGTTGATGATAGTATTAGATTGAGGTTCATTCAGTGGACCATCACGGGAACCGCTGCAAAATGGTACATGGAATTTCTACGTAATACATTCACATATTTTTCATCATTAGCCATGGTGTTTTTGACAAATTTTCAATTACCTATACTCTATGAGACAGGTACTAAACTTTTGACTTAGATTAGTCAATCAACTTCAACTCACATATCATATAATATACATGAGTGGATGACACACCAAAGGATTATTAAAGTAGAAATTCCAGATCAATTCTAAGTAGACTAGTTTGTGGAATCACTATTTCCTACTCTTGCCAAGGATGTAGCTATGTCAAGAGCCATGACTAAAGAACAACTCATTCATAGTTCACAACAAATGGATTTGATCTATTCACAATTTCACAGACTTATGATTAAATACCTCTTACTACAAGACCTGTGTCTCACCCATATAAGCCACCGAAAGGACCTCATGCCGATGGTGTGATTGGTTTTGTCAGCTAAATTGATCAGCATACCTAGCAAATGGGACAAGTGCTTGTTAAAACATCTCAACTCACAGCTGGCCAGGAAAACCAGCAACTTGCAAATCCTACCCAAACCTTGAAAATCCTCACAGACCAAAAAGGGAAAAAGAAGAAACAAAGAAAAATCCAACTACTAATTTTGGGATAGGAGATGCACCTAGAATGCATAATCAACTAGAAGGCAATAAGGAAAACGAAAAAACAAGTATCCTTCAAAACATTGTCAAGGAGATCATCCTACTCACCTATGCCCTCATATTGATGGCATTCATCAAATTTTATCTCTATGCAATCGAGCACAACAACATTTTCCACAATAGCAACAAATGGTTTTTACGGCTTCAGTACCTTCACAAGGGGGGAACCAGCAAAACCTTCAGCAAGGGGAAAATCGACCCATTGCCAACATCATTGGATTATCAATTTGTAAGTTTTTGTGGTGAGGTAGATTAATGGTAAGGTTTTCCGGAGCATCCGCAGTGGCCATTGCTTGAATGTCGACATTTTGATTCCGAATAAGGAACCATCATGAGGACCAAAAGTCAAATAGGTGAGCTACAATTTTGGATAATAAATAGGTTTTGATTAAAGGTTTTTAATTAAGCTTTTCCGACTATGTATTGTAGTTTTTTAATTTTTTAATTTATTAATTTATTAAAATTTTGTTCTTAAAATTATGTTTTTTTATTTAATTTAATTTTTTTTAAATTTTTTTTATAAGTTTTCCTTTTCTTATTAAAGAATGCAATTTCTTGATTAAGTTATAATTTATGATATTTAATAAGGTTTTCACATATTAAAAATTTTAATTAAAAATTAAAAATTATGATTATGTTATATAATTTTAATTATGTTCGATCTCAAAAAATTTAATATTAATTTTGATTTTAGGATTTTATTTTAGATTTGAAATTTTAATTCTAAACTTTTAATTTTGGTTTTAATTTTAATTTTGTTACTTATTAAAATTTTTAAATATGTTTATTAAATTTAATTAAGTTTATTAAAAATATATTTTATAAGAAATTTAATATGTTTTTTTAATGTTATAATTAGGTTCTTTTCAAAAAAAAAATTAAAATTTAAAATTTTCTAAAGTTTTTAAAGTTTTTAAAATTATTTAAAATTAAATTTTTTAAATTAAAATTTTTTAAATTAATTTTTTTTAATTTTTTTAATAATGTTGCTTGAAGTATTGTAATTATTAAAGGTTAAGGGTTAATTTTTTTGTTGCTTGATTAAGGAGACCCAGTTCTTACTCACTTCAAATCCACCATCTCTATTAAGGTTTTTTGGGTGTTTCATTATTTCTAGGGCTTCTCTGAACTGTCTTTTGTAATAATGGTTTTCTATGACAAGCACTGAAGTTTACTCAAGGAAGATATGGTGCTTTGATTTCTCTGAGTGTTCTTCCAAGGCTGTGGTACGGGAGCATTGGTTGCGGATGTCGGCCCCATGTTCTTTCATTCTAACCTTGAGAGATCGACTAGTTTCTCCAATGTAGTTAAGGCCACATGAACATGTAACCCTATAGACCCATTTTTGTTGATGTTGATCAATCTTGTCTTTGACAGTCCTCATTTTCTGCCTAATGGTTCTAGGGTTTTGAATGTTGTAAGGATCTCTTTCCTTCTTAGGATTTTGGCAACCCTATCGGTGACGACTTGAATGGAAGGGAGATAGGACATCTTTTTATCATTGGGTTGTTGGGGTTTTTTAGGTTACTTAAGGGGTTCCTAATAGCTTTCTTAAGTTCACTCTCCTTGTAACCGATGCTTCTAAATATTTTAGCTAGGTTATCCTACTCTTCTTTAATATGTTCATCATCACAGAGTCTGACCAGCCTTGTTGCTAGAGTGTTGATGATCCCTAGCTTCTGAGCAGGATGATGATGAGAATCTGCATCGAGGTAACCATTAGTGTGGATTTTATTTCTAAAGACCCTATCTCCCAAAGAACCATCAAGTTTTTCGTATATCAAGATGTCAAGGAAGGGAATGCTCTCATTCTCTTCCACTTCCATGGTGAATTTTATGTCAACCTATTGGCAGTTGAGATGCTCCAAGAATCTATTGAGTTCTTGTTCTCCTTGGGGCCAAATGACATTAGTGTCATCCACATATATTTTCCACAATTTTGGTTTCAAGGGATAGGATTTAAGGGCCTTATTTTCAAATTTCTCCATGAAAAGGTTGGTGACGATAGGTGAAAGGGGGGACCCCATTGCTACCCTACTATTAATTTGTCACAATGGTCTAGGAACTGAAAACACAGTCTCACAAAGAATATAGACAAATATGCATAAAATTGGAAAAAATGGTGCTGCAATGGAAGTAGCAGCTCTGTATAATCAATGAATAATGAATAATACAATACACTAATCATGAAAGATGCATGAATGCCAAGACAATTTGAATTGCCAAGGAGGTCATTCGAATTGAATGAATGGGTGTATCTTAACTGACTGTAAGCCATAGTAATCACACTAGTTAACCAACTGATCAAGTGCCGATTGACTCAACTGAGTCCTAAATGAAGTCAGAGTGCAATAAATGACTGAGTCTAACTGAAAGTATCTTAGACACGTGTCACTGCATTCGAACCAACAAGTGGTAGTGCATCAATAACTCCAATGAACCCTGATGAGGTTAACTGAAGTCAAACTGGCCATCAAAGGTTGTTGGAGGTGCCCCTATTGACTCCAGTTTATTAAATATTAATTAAATAATCAATATAATGAAAGGAGGCACCTTCACCACTGAGATTTAACTGATTGTAACCATCAATTATCAATTAAGTGCATTTATGCCAACTCAATCACCCCCAGAGTGCTCTAGTTAGCCTCCCTGAATGAAGGACAAGGCTTAGTTGGCCTCCTTGATTGAAGGTAGGAATGGGTGTGCTCATGCTGATGTCATACAGTGCTCCTTTGATGTCAATTAAGTCAATACAACTTAGGATAGTGGTTTAACTAGGACAAATTGACCAAATTAAGTGTGCATGGTGGTTAAATGTCTCCAATACCCCCCCTTAAGCTATTGTTGGGCTATGGGTAGACCCGGGTTTTATCCTTTTATCTTCACACCAACAAAAAGACCTACAGTGTTGGCCCTTTCGGCAACAACCTGGGAACAGGTTGCAGTCTCACCCGAAATAGCTATGGGGTGCCGCAGAATCAGGTTTCTATAGGCAAAAGAGGGATATTACTGTACCTTTATCCTTAACAAATATTAATCATACAGCACAGAGCTTCGATAGTTACTTAATTAGCTTCACAGTTTAGATAAATAGGCAGTTACTTGCTTAACCCTTAACTAGGAATTCTCAGTGAAGTTAATACTTAACAATATATCTTACTTATCATTCACCTACTTATTAAATTCATAGAACAAAACAGCACAAAAACAAAAGGAGCCACCACAACACAAGATGTACGTGGTTCATCCCCAGTGTAGGCGCTACGTCCACAGAACTGCGTTTTATTCAACTCTTTACAAACAACAGTTCTGATCTGTGCACTCAGCTGCAAATCTTCTCAGCAATCCTAGGTTGTGCACTCAACTACATCATCTTTCTTTCAACACCCTCTGCGCACTCAGCTGCAGAGGTCGTCCACGCACTCAGCTAGGACTTAACCTTCTTACAAAACCCTCTGCGCACTCAGTTGCAAAGTTCGTCCACGCACTCAGCTGGGACCTAACCTTAAACCCTAAAATAGGATTTTCTTTCTTCGTATCAAATCATCATACATTAAAAGTCTGAAAAGCCTAACCCGACTCCTTTACATAAGTGCCTATTTATACAAGTGCACTATTACAATACCATGGACTTAAACCATGGGCTTAAAAACCATGAGTTTAAACCATGGGTTATTTACAAAAAGAGGGGCTTCGAACCAACCCCGACACCCCTAAGACTATTTTGTGCCGAAACTCCTCTTACAAGCTTCGTACCAAAACCGTGGAGTTGCCACAACTAAGGACCTTTAAGGTTGGAGCCCCAACAACTATACTTAGAGGAGTAGAAACATAAAGTGCATAAAAATTCTAGGGACCCGGAAACAAAGTCCATAGGTAACCATGTACAATAGTGAACCTCAAACAATGCTCAAAAACAAACTAAGTGAGGAAAAGAGGGAAAACCCAGTGGGAAAATTGCCCCTTCAAGCTGAACACTGAAAGTAGTTGGATCACCCTGATGAACTCACCCTGAATAATGAACGGAGGTAAGTGAACTTATTTTCTAAAAATATCTTGGTGAAGATGTCTGCAATATGCTCATCAGTCGGGAAGTATTACAGAATGATGGTCCTTTCATGCACTAAATCTCTGATGTAGTGCATGTGTATCTCTACATACTTGGTCCTCTGCTTGGTAACTGGATCTGTGGATATCTTAATAGCACTTTGATTGTCATAAAATAGGATAGTGGACAAAGTACTACCAAGATCAAAATCTGAAAGAATGCCTTACAACCAAACAGCTTGGATGCAAGCATTCACCGCTCCTCGGTACTTGGCCTCTGCTAAAGACAATGCTATGGCATCCTGCTTTTTGCTAGACCAGAAAATGGGGCCACCACCAAACATGAAGACATATCCAAAAGTAGAATTTTTATCAATAGAATCACCGTCCCAATCGGAATAGGTGTACCCAACTAGCTCTATCTTGGAGTCTGCAGCATAGTGAATGTCGTAGGTCTTGGTTCCTTGAATATACTGGAGCATCCTCTTGGCTACCTTCCAATGAATATCACGGGGCTACTACATGTATATTTATATAGAATTCATGACATAACATATATCAAGGTGAGAATGAGTCAAGTACAACAAGCTACCAATCAGTTGTCGATAAATAGTTGAGTCCATGGGAGGTGTGCTTTTTCCTTCTTCAAGGTTGATCCCTGAAAGGAAAGGGAATAAAGAAGCTCTACATTTATCCATGTTAAACTTTAATAACAGGTCTGATATATATTTGTACTGATTTACCATTATCCCATCAGAATGTTTCTCAAGTTCGATCCCCAAAAATTGTTTTAAGAGCCCCAAATCGCTCATTTCAAATGCATTGTGGAGAGTAGTTTTGATGACTAAAATAGAAGCAACTGTGATACCTCTGATCAGTAAGTCATCAACATATAAAGAAATAATAATCAAATTACCATGAGACTACTGTATATACACATTTGGATCTGATTTATACCTTTGGAATTTTTGCAAGAGAAGGAAGGCATCCATCTTGGAATACCACTCTCTTGGGGCCTGTTTTAACCCGTATAGTGACTTCTTTAGCTTGCAAACCAAATATGGATCAGAAATGTAGCCCTCAGCCTAATTCATGTATATCTCCTCATGAATATCTCCATGTATAAAGGATGACTTAACATCCATATGATGCACTTCCCAGTGCTTAGATGCTGAAATTGCCAAAACAAGGCTGATGTAGTCCATTTTTGCAACAGGTGCAAAAGTCTCATGGTAGTCCACACCTTGGACCTCGGAGAAAACTTTTGCTACCAGCCTTGCCTTATATTTTTAGGTTCTTCCATCATTAGAAACCTTATTCCAGAACACCCACTTTCATTGAACCAATTTCCTCCCTAGAGGAAGAGAAACTAGCTCCCAAGTGGTGTTTTTCTAAAGAGAATTCATCTCTTCATCCATGGAAACTTGCCATTTCAGATCCTTTCTAGCATGATTGTAAGACTTAGGGTATGAAATTATCATCAAATAACAAGATTCAGATAGTAAATTATCAGGACAAGAGAGCGCAATACCTGCTCTTTGGAAATCTAACCGGGTTCTCCTTGGATCATCCGAATTTCCAATGTTATCTCCTGCGAAGGAGAGTGTCTGTCCGGCCCAAGTTGGGAGATGATTTTGTACTTTAGGTTCTGATTCATAATATGATGTTTTCTGTACATTGATATCAAAAATCATAGGATCCAAATCAGGGTCATCATCCCCAATTACATCATCAAAATATTCAGTAGAATAGGAAGGAAATTCAGCAGTTTTCTCCTTCACTAGTTCCACCTCCTGAAGAGGCTCATCGAACTTGACACTCCTTTAAATGATGATATGTTTTGTTTTGATATCCAATAGCTTGAAACCTTTTTATTCATCTAGATATCCAAAAATCATACATTCTATGCTTTGCGGTTGCAAATCCCTCCTTTTATCAAGTGGAATTCGGGCCCATGCAGTGGACCCAAACACCCGCAGATTCGACACATCCATCTTGTGTCTGAAATATGCTTTGAAAGGGGTATTCCCTTTCATATATGAGTTTGGCACTCTATTCTGAATATATTTTTCAGCATGCATGGTTTCTTCCCACAAATTTTCAGCCAACTTCTTTGATTCCATCATAGAGGTGGTCATCTCCTTGAGAGACCGATTCTTCCTCTCCACTACACCGTTCTGTTGGGGAGTGTAGGGGACTGAATGCTAGAGATGCATACCAATTTGGGAACATATATTCGATAAATCATTACTGACATACTCCCTGCCATTATCATATCTCAAAATCTTGATCTTTTGGCCATATGCATTCTCAATCAAGGCGTTCAATTCAGTGAATTTTTCCAAGACTTTCGACATCTTTTTGATAAAAAAGACCCATGTGTATCTGGAAAAGTCATCAATGAAAGTTAGAACATACCTTGATCCATTCACGGATGTGATAGGTATGGAACTATTTATATCAGAATTTATTAGTCCCAATATTCATTATGCTCGGCTTGGCTTCCCCCTATCGAAATTATGTTGAGGGTGCTTTCCAACAACATAGCCCTTGCAAATTCCAGTGGTAGCTTTGATGACCGGGAGGCATTCAACCATAGAATTATTCTATAATTTCTGCAAGTATTTTAATTTAAGATGGCTGAACCTCTCATGCCACAATCTACTAACTTCATTTCCATGAGTCAACAATGTGGTGGGCTTTGCATTCACCACAAAATGGGAGAACTCGTAGGCTTTTGCATGATGGTTTGCAAGGCCTTTTGCTACAAGTTTTCTGGATGCAAGTTTTGTGATCTCTACATCATCCGAGATAAAGTAGAATCTCTTGGGCACTCCCATATGTGTTATTTGATAAACACTTGGGAGGTTTGATGCAAGAGATGGTACATATAGAACATTAGAAAAATAACCATGCTCAAGATCTACAGTACCTTGTCCTTCAGATGTGATTGTGGAGTCATCTCCGATGTGGATGGTAAGGGATTTTCTGGTCTCCAAAGATGAGGAGGAGTCTCTTTCAGCCTTCATGTGGTTTGAAGCTCCATAATCTATCAAGAGTTCTTTGGATTTTGAAGTGCTTGCCATGAGGGCATGACCTCTTTCATGCTATGGTTCCTGATCTTGTTGATCTCTCCTCCAAAATATTTCTGAAATATTGGTGTGATTTCTCTCAAGGAGAGAGGTATCTTCATCAAGTTTATTTTTCACGCAGGCATGTTCAGGGTGCAAGCCCTCCCCGTAGTATGAAAACTTGAATTTTTCCTTTCCATGATGTCCTTTTTCATTTGTTCTTCTTTAAGCCGGAAGACTCTTCATGCTACTGGTTTTCAACTTTAGGCTTAGGAGTCTGAAATTTGGTTTTTGGGTTCTTCTGCTACTTTCCTCTACCCTTCAGATTTTTGGGCCCTAAAACATAGAGGGCTTGATCATGGGAGATTTGATGATCCCCATATGGACAAGCTTATCATGTTCACTCGTTAGGGACTCAATGAAGGAATTGAGTGAAGGAATCTTCCATACAGGGGTTGTGAGATTCCCTGCAGGGAATGTAGAGACAAACACTGAATTATAAGCTCCAAGTTTGGAGAGTATGGCAAGGATGAACTGATCATCCTCTTTCTCCACCTTAGATTGCTTCAACAGTAAGACAATGTGCTTGAACTTTGTGAAAAAATCATTTAAGGTCTCGAAATTGGAAGGCTGCAAAGACATCAACTCATTTTCAAGCTGGTGTACTCTCAAATCATCTCATTTTCCATACAGGGTTTCCAATTTGTCCCAAATTTCCTTTGGAGTCTTCAATCTCAAGAGATGGAAAAGAAGATTCCGAGAAACAGAGAGGCACACAAATCCGAATGCTTCATCTTTCTTGTTCAAGAATCTAGCTTTATCTGTCACAGAAGCAGGCTCTTCTTCAGTGTCCATATTGACCCTATAGATTCCTTTTGCACATAGTTGGATCTCCATATCTCCTTTCCATAAATGGCAATTGAATAGTTTCAAGAGTTCTATGGAAGAAGACATATAAAACTTCTGGAGTGAATGCTTTCACCTGTTAAAACCTGCAAATCACAACAAAAGGGGCACTGTAAGGTCAGACAACCTGCACATTTTAGGCTTTCATCACACCTAGCATAGTTGATCAAGCAAGCTTGATCAACAATTCCTTTACTTGGGATATTAAGTGGTAATCCTTGGCCTCTGGTGCAGTGCTAGAATTTTGAGCTTTTGCTCAATTTTTCATGCAATATCTATCAAAAACCTTGTTTTTGAGAGATCTAAACTTCATCCTTCTATGAGATTTGATACCATATTAATTTGTCACAGTGGTCTAGGAACTGAAAACACAGTCTCACAAAGAATACAGACAAATATGCATAAAATTGGAAAAATTGTGCTACAATGGAAGTAGCAGCTTTGTATAATCAATGAATAATGAATAATACAATACAATGATCATGCAAGATGCATGAATTCCAAGACAATTCAGATTCCGAAGGAGGTCATTCGAATTGAATGAATGGGTGTAGCTTGACTGACTATAAGCCACGGTAAACACACTAGTTAACCAACTGATCAAGTGCTGATTGACTCAACTGAGTCCTAACTGAAGTCAGAGTGTAATAAATGACCGAGTCTAACTAAAATTAGCTTAGACACATGTCACTGCATGCCAACCAACAAGTGGTAGTGCATCAATAACTCCAATGAGCCCCGATGAGGTTAACTGAAGTCAAACTGGCCATTAGAGGTGGTTGGAGGTGCCCCTGTTGACTCCAGTTTATTAAATATTAATTAAATAATCAATATAATGAAAGGAGGCACCTTCACCACTAAGATTTAACTGATTGTAACCATCAGTTATCACCTTGGAGTGCTCTAGTTAGCCTCCCCAAATGAAGGAGAAGACTTAGTTGGCCTCCTTGACTGAAGGTAGGCATTGGTGTGCTCATGATGATGTCATACAGTGCTCCTCTGATGTCAATTAAGTCAATAAAACTTAGGATAGTGGTTTAACTAGGACAAATTCACCAAATTAAGTGTGCATAGTGGGTAAATGTCTCCAACACCTACTGGTTTCTTCATAGAATTCATCTTGAAAGCTGAAGAACGTGGAGCGGAGACAGACTTCTGAAAATTTTCTTGTCTGAAGGTCGGTGACTTCATGAATGACTTTAATAGCTTCATTCAATGGGATCTTGCTGAATAAACTGACAACATCAAAGCTAACCATGATTTCATTGGGATTGATCCTCTCTTTCGAGATTAGTTCAACAAAATCTTTGGAGTCTTTAATGAAGGACTCGGTGTGTTCGACGAGGGGACCTAAATGTTTTGCTACAAATTTTGTGAGCTCATAAGTTAGGGAACCAATTCTATTAACGATCGGTCTTAATGGAACCCCTTCTTTGTGAATTTTGGGTAAACCATAAATTCTCAGAGTTATTTCTCCTACAGGCATGGAGAGCTTCTTTGTTTTATCGTCCATACTAGATCCTTTGATAAACTTCTTGACTTCTTTGATGATTTTCGAAATCATATTGCTGTTGAGTTTTATATAACTGTCACTCAAGCCTAGATGATCAAGAATTTTGGAAACGTACTCTATGTTGTTGAGAAGAACCGTGGCTCCTCCTTAATTAGCCTTAAGGACCACGATGTCATCGTTGTTTCTAATGTTTTTATGGATTCTTGTTCTCCTTTCAAAAGATTGTCTCCCAATGGTTTGGCTCTCCTCAGGATGATCACATAGTCTTTCCTCACTTCCTCCTTCGCTTCTTCAAACAATGCTAGGATGGCATTTTCGATGTTGCATATGATGTTGTCTACAGGAATATTCTTAGGGACAATGGAAAAATCGAGTCCTTTCTTCAGCACTGTGAATTTGTCTTTGCTGAGATCATGGTCAGAAATATTAACCACTTGCTTGTTGGCAGATTTCTCAATATGTCGTAATCGTGCATCTTCACTTCATCCATGTTCACTTCATGCATCTTCACTTCGTCCATATTTACCTTGTCCATGTACTTCATTAATCAGTCTCTCAAAATTATTATTTTTTCCCTTCCTAGAAGTGCATCCTTCCTTCTCAGCTTTAAGGGCTGCACAAGCATCAACGATTGTCCAAAGGTTCGATCTAAGAATGTGAGATAGTCTGTGATGAAGTTTCAGAGTTGTGTCGAAAAGGCTGTCTAGTGTAGCACGAGTCCTCCTAATTTCTCCGTGAATGATGGAAAAGCCGAGGGGATCAAATGCTTGGTTATTCCTACAATTTCTTATTTAGTGATTAATGATGGCGAATTTTGGAAGAATTTTAGTGTCTTCGCATATTTTTAAGAATTCCAGATCTGCAACTCTGCGTTGAATCTTTAATCTTGTCAATTCCATCCTGTGTGTATCCTTGGCTACGCCCCTTCTTTACAGGGTGGTAACTTCATTTCGTAAGTTTCTACGGTGAGGTATATTAATGGTAAGGTTTTCTGGAGAATCCGCAGTGGCCATTGCTTAAAATTCACCATGGAAGTGGAAGAGAATGAGAGCATTCCCTTCCTTGATGTCTTGATCTATATAAAACTTGGTGGTTCTTTGGGACATAGGGTCTTTAGAAATAAAACCCACACCAACAGTTACCTCAATGCGAATTATCATCATCATCCTATTCAAAAGATAGGGATCGTCAACACTCCAGCAACAAGGGCGGTCAGAATCTATGATGATGAACATATTAAAGAAGAGTAGGATAACCTAGCTAAAATATTTAGAAGCATCGGTTATAAGGAGAGTGACATTAATAAATCTATTAGGAACCCCTTAAGTAACCTAAAAAAAGCCCAACAATGCAATTATAAAAAGAGGACCTATCTCCCTTACATTCAACGCATCACCGATAGGGTTGCCAAAATCCTAAGAAGGAAAGAGATCCTTACAGCATTCAAACCCCTAGAAACCTAGGAAGAAATTGAGGACTGTCAAAGACAACATTGACGAACATTAGCAGAAAGGGGTCTATAGGGTTACATGTTCATGTGGCCTTAACTACATTGGAGAAATTAGACGGCCTCTCAAGGATAGAATGAAAT
Organism: Pseudotsuga menziesii; assembly: GCA_001517045.1. Lineage (NCBI taxonomy): Eukaryota > Viridiplantae > Streptophyta > Pinopsida > Pinales > Pinaceae > Pseudotsuga > Pseudotsuga menziesii. The sequence goes on from LPNX010538467.1 coordinate 160,264, forward strand.
AACACGGGGCCGACATCCTCAACCAACGCTCACATACTTGAGCCTTGGTAGAAAACTCGAATAAATCAAAGCACCATATCTACCTTGAGGAAACTTCAATGCTTGCCATAGAAAACCATTATTACAAAAGATGGTTCAGAGAAGCCCTAGAAATAATCAAACAACCAAAAGAACTAAACAGAGATGGTGGATTTGAAGTGAGTAAGACCTGGGTCCCCTTAATCAAGCAACAAAAAAATAACCCTTAACCTTTAATAATTACAATACTTCAAGCAACATTATTAAAAAAATTAAAAATTTGAAAAACTTTAGAAAATTTTAAAAATTTTAATTTTTTATTAAAAGAACATAATTATAAAAGATATTTTTAATAATCTTAATTAAAATTAATAAACATATATAAAAATTTTAATAAGTAACAAAATTAAAATTTTAGAATTAAAATATCAAATCTAAAATAAAATCCTAAAATCAAAATTAATATTAAAAAAAATTCAGATCAAACATAATTAAAATTATATAACATAATCAAAATTTTTAATTTTTAATATCTTAAAACGTTATTAAATATTATAAATTATAACTTAATCAAGTAATTGCATTTTTTAATAAATAAAAAAAAGAAAAACTTATAAAAAAATTTAAAAAAACTTTAAATTAAATAAGAAAACATAATTTTATGAACAAAATTTTAATAAATTTAAAAATTTAAAAACTACAATACATAGTCGGCAAAGCTTAATTAAAAATCTAAAATCAAAACTTATTTATTATCCAAAACTGTAGCTCACCTATCCAACTTTTTGTTCTGATGATGGTTCATTATTCGGAATCGAAACATGAACATTCAAGCAATGGCCGCTGTAGATTCTCTAGAAAACCTTACCATTAATCTTTGGATTAGATCATGAGGTTACTGTTCAATCAATGGCGCATTCCTATGACACACCACCTAGTGTCTTAGACCAATCAAGATCATAAACAAATGGTTCGCTTACCATTCGGAAACCAATTATTGACATAGTGCCTCGATCTCCAAAAGGGGTTCTACAAAAATAACTCATAATCCTAACACTAGAGTAGCTCAACACTATAGTATAGTGGAAGACTTAGCTCAAGAACCATGTGCCATGTGTTGGTGTATAGTATTAAACAATTAATAAAATATCCAACGATTTAATGTCAACCGAGGGAGATTGTAAACATATGAGGTACATACAAAATATGTGCAAGGTCATAGTAACACTGATTTAATCTAATATTCAATGTGACTGAAATAAAAAACACATGTGACTGAAATTGAAAACACATGTGACTGAAATCTAAGAAAACATATGACCAACTTAATCTAAGAAAATACATGCAGCTAAAATTAAACCTTGTTTATGAAAGGAGAAAATTGCATGAAAATAAATTTAAATATAGGAGAGCATGAGGTTGCATAAAATGAAATTAACTAATAAAACATGAAATCCATTAACAACTCAAAATAAAAAATATACTATGTAGAAATCAAAATATTTACTCTAAAACATCAATCCTATTACAAAATGATAAGATCCATGACTAACTCTCAAAAAGATTTTACATAAATTATTTCTCTACTTCCACACCACTAAAGGGGCCTCCACTACTCCCAAATGAAGAGAACGAACTGTTATTTATACATGATTTTCTTTCAAAAGAGGATAAATGGAGATCCACTTTTTTCTCAACCTATTTTCCATAATTACAAAATATTTATCCCTTCAAATCCTCACAAATCCTCTCATGATAATCCTCTTTGGAATTATCTTGAATAATTATCTCCAAATATTGAAAAGGTGGAGGAAATATTTGAGAATATTTTTGAATAATCCATTTTTTGAAAATCTTCAAATATTCCTACACATCACAAATCTCACACAACTTTGAGATATAAATGAAAACATGTTAATTTTCCAATATTTAATCCCAAATTCTCTTAAAGTACTTAAAAATAAATAAATTGGAAAATAACAAGGTAACCCATATTTATTTATGAAAACGGTATAAAGAATGGTTAATGGAGTGATGAATAGGGATGGATGTGAAGAATACTGAAGGGAAAATAGGATGAAAATGCGACATTTGGGTGACCCAATATCTCCCCCCAACTGAACTTGTTGCATGTCTTCATGCAACTAGGCATACACTTTTGGATTCTTAACTTTGGCTTTGCATGATGATATTTTTAACAATAAATCATTCCATGATGTGAAATATATAAGTAGCATCTAATTTTTCTTATGGTTGGTTCCTGTGTGAAAAACATTCATTTCGTTTAGTTGTTTTTTAATGGTTGGTTCTTGTGTGACAACCATGAATATGACAAATGTTGGTTTTTTTGTTAACAACATTCATCTGTTTTCATGGCTGCAATACATAATATTTGAAAGTATACATACACTGGAAATGATAAGCCAACAATGTACATTAGAAAACCATTTCTTCATGTTATGAATCATGCCAAAAATAGATCAAATTGTAATAGAGTGTAACTTGGAAGAGACATGTTGGGAAATGGTAAAGGAGATGATGGCATGTGTAAAATGGGATCAAAATGGTAATGAATAAATCCACACTCCACCCCCCCCCCCCCCCTCCACCCCCCCGCCCCTCATTGAATATGTGTTAAGTTTACAAAAAATGAGAAAGGAAATGTAACATGGTGAGGGAATTTTCCAAATTCATTTATTTCTAGAATTTAAGGAATTACATGGTTAAATATTAGAAAAAAACATACCTCCACTTACCCAAAAAGATGATGGACTGTGCAATAAGAATGTGGCTGATGTGGCCTCTAGATCACAGAATATGAAGTGAAGGAATATGAACTATTTCTTGGTTGAATGATGTAAGAGATGAAGACTAAAAGTGGAACTGTTGTACTCTCATATGGCTGGAAGTATACCACTGCAAACTACTGATGATGATGGTGGCATAAAATAAACATATAGTATTCAGCTTCTACAAAACCCGATGACACAATTCTAGTCATGTGAATAAATGTGTCGATGTTGAGCATGAAACAAATCATTGTATTACCATCCATTGATGAATTCATTAACCAATGCGAGACAATATCACCATTGATGTCAATGAGTGATAAGGTACCGAAGTAGATCTTGTAAAGTGTGAATAAAGGAGCTGATGTCGAGCCACTTGAAAGATTGAATGATCAAAGGGAATTAATGTATTACCATGATTGTTGGCGAGATAAATTTCCATTAACGAATGCAAGCCTCAAGGTACTATTATGGACTCTAGTCTCTATCCTAGATAATGTGTAGAGGTTGATGGGTCAAGACTTGTTTAAAGGTGGGCCTTAAGAAATCCCACATCAGTCAACACGAGTAAATAAAATCATTGGTAGGGCTATAGATGAATAATCTCATGGTCAAACAGTTTTTATGACAAGCATATCAAAGCAATTTAGTCATGGAAAGGAAATTGTATGGTTTTATTCATGAGACAAAAGATGAACTGAAAAATAATAAAGGAATGTGTGCGACTCAGAAAGGTAGACATGAAAGAAGTCATGATGTGTAAGGAAATGAGAAGTGGGCTTCAATATGGATGACTAACAAAATTAGAAGGAGAAAGCTAGGTAAACATATCATGACACAAATGGTTTTTTGAAAGTATTCTTATGACAACAAATGGCATGACATGTGCTATGCAAAGCTAAACTCCTTCAAGATTTTGATGAAACATGTTTTCTAGAAGTTTTGTGATTAATGGAAAATCACTTCTGCATGAAATTTGATTGGATTCGAACTTGTAAAATAATATAACTAATCTTGCACCAAAATTGTGAGAGCATTGAGAAACATAAAATGCAGGAAAAATACTTGGTTAAAAATACAATTTTAAAATAAAGTGAAATGTGTTTTTATGTGTTGCTCATTGTAGGTCTTTAGATAATCATTTTTGTTGAGAGTTGTGACTTCAAAAATCATTTTAGCATGAAAAACATAAAAACATGATTTTAATGTTATTTCAGGAAATTCAAGGTCCATTTGTAATAATATTTTTTTATTTTTATAATTTTTTTATGTTTGACCTAAATTTTGTTTTAAACTTTTTTTTCTGTGTTATAATATTTTTTTGTTATTTATTGTTATATATATACACACACCCATTAACTTCTAAAGAAAAATAATGCAAATTATGCCAATCTACTAAAAGAGAATTCCAAACAAAACCTTATTTGAAAGTATACATACAGTGGAAATGATAAGCCAACAATGTACATTAGAAAACCATTTCTTCATGTTATGAATCATGCCAAAAACAGATCAAATTGTAACAGAGTGTAACTTGGAAGAGACATGTTGGAAAATGGTAAAGGAGATGATGGCATGTGTAAAATGGGATCAAAATGGTAATGAATAAATCTGCCCACCCCCCCCAACCCCTCATTGAATATGTGTTAAGTTTACAAAAAATGAGAAAGGAAATGTAACATGGTGAGGCAATTTTCCAAATTCATTTATTTCTAGCATTTAAGGAGTTACATGGTTAAATATTAGAAAAAAACATACCTCCACTTACCCAAAAAGATGATGAACTATGCAATAGGAATGTGGCTGATGTGGCTTCTAGATCACAGAATATGAAGTGAAGGAATATGAACTGTTTCTTGGTTGAATGGTGTAAGAGATGAAGACTAAAAGTGGAACTGTGGTACTCTCATATGGTTGGAAGTATACTACTGCAAACTACTAATGATGATGGTGGCATAAAATAAACATATAGTATTCAGCTTCTACATAACCTGATGGTACAATTATAGTCATGTGAATAAATGTGTCGATGTCGAGCATGAAACAAATAATTGTATTACCGTTCATTGGTGAATTCATTAACCAATGCGAGACAATCTCACCATTGATGTCAATGAGTGACAAAGTACCGAAGTAGATCTTGCAAAGTGAAAATAAAGGAGCTGATGTCGAGCCACTTGAAAAATTGAATGATCAAAGGGAATTAATGTATTCCCATGACTATTGGCGAGATAACTTTCCATTAAGGAATGCAATACTCAAGGTACTATTACGGACTCTAGTCTCTATCCTAGATAATGTGCAGAAGTTGATGGGTCAAGACTTGTTGAAAGGTGGGCCTTGAGAAATCCCACATCAGTAAACACGAGTACATAAAATGATTGGTAGGACTATAGATGAATAATTTCATCGTCAAACAGTTTTTATGACAAGGATATCAAAGCAATTCAGTCATGGAAAGGAAATTGTATGGTTTTATTCATGAGACAAAAGATGAACTGAAAAATAATAAAGGAATGTATGCGACTCAGAAAGGTAGACATGCAAGAAGTCATGATGTGTAAGGAAATGAGAAGTGGGCTTCAATATGGATGACTAACAAACTTAGAAGGAGAAATCTAGGTAAACATATCATGACACAAAAGGTTTTCTGAAAGTATTGTTATGACAACAAATGGCATGACATGTGCGATGCAAAGCTTAACTCCTTCAAGATTTTGATGAAACATGTTTTCTGGAAGTTTTGTGATTGATGGAAAATCACTTCTACATGAAATTTGATTGGTTTCGAACTTCTAAAATAATATAACTAATCCTGCACCAAAATTGTGAGAGCATTGAGAAACATAAAATGCAGGAAAAATACTTGGTTAAAAATACAATTTTAATATAAAGTGAAATGTGTTTGTACGTGTTGCTCATTGTAGGTCTTTAGATAATCATTTTTGTTGAGAGTTGTGACTTCAAAAATCATTTTAGCATGAAAAACATAAAAACATGATTTTAATGTTATTTCAGGAAATTCAAGGTCCATTTGTAATAATATTTTTTTATTTTTATAATTTTTATGTTTATAATTTTTTTTATGTTTGACCTAAATTTTGTTTTAACTTTTTTTTCTGTGTTATAATATTTTTTAATTATTTATTATTATATATATATACACACCCATTAACTATCTAAAGAAAAATAATGCAAATTATGCCAATCTACTAAATGAGAATTCCAAACAAAACCTTATTATACAATTGTCACAAAATTAAAGTCGTAACCGACAGATCTACACTCCTTACAAGATAAACAAGAAATTATGGGGGTCTCTGTAGTGGACATAGGACAGGAAATTAGCTACAGAAAATGTCACGAGTGCAAGGGCTATAGTTTCATAGTTTCTCGCTACCTACAAAGTGTTAGATGCATAATAAAAACAATTTAGAAACATAACTAAAGCTAAGAAGGAATTAGGAAACCATGAATAGAAACATGGGCAGAAAAGGCATACTCAATTCAATTCATTAGCAATGTACATAGAGGTACATATATAGTTACAATACCATAAATGTCTATTTAACTCACAAACAGTTAGGAAATATAAACAAAATTATCATTAGGGGTTTTAACATCCCCCCTTAATCATAATTTTGTCCTTGCAGGAAAAAACTGCCATTACTTGATGATCAACTATGTCAAGCAAATCCACAGAGTAAAAAACCAAAGTCTCTGACACAAATTAGCAGAAGATGAAGGCTTTTTCTAAATCTGTGGTTTTAGGATGACCACTAACCAATCAAAGCAATCAAGTGGTTTTAGGAATACCACCAACTATGTCAATCTAGAAGTTCAAAATAATTTTGTTGACCTCGCAAACTATAGGTCTCTTGTTTCTCACATTCATTTCCCCTTGTCAAGAACAATCTCACCTTAAAAAAAATATATCAAATGGGCCTTGGTCTTTCCCTCAAATCAACAAAACATAAAGAACCATCCACTGCAGAAACTGCACCTGGAAACTGGGTTGTACATGACTATAAATTCGTTGATAAGATATTTCCAACAACTTGGCTTCCAAACACCAACGCCAAGTACCTAACCACTCAAAACTTATTTGTTTCCGCTGAATATTCTTGTTTTTTTGACAGGGGTCGGAAAGATGATTTTTCTTCCCATAAAGTTGCACGGGTGAAGATCAAAAAAATAAGACTCAACATGGCCAACTCTATGACAATGGTGGCACTTAAAAGATCCTTTGTTCAAGTTATCAACCGCAATATCATTATGTACCTGATTAGTGTCTGCAAATTCTTTTTTTGCAAATTCTTCCATTTGATTGGCATCAACCAGAAATCCTCCACTCACAAAGCTAACTGGTTTTCTATAATTTGGAATATGGAAAATATTATTACAATTTTCATATCCTAAACCATATTTATTTCTTTTAAACAACAATTCTTCCCACGGCCTTAAAAACTTTGTCGCAACTCCACATTCCTTTGTCTTTGCAATGTTTTATCTTCATTTTTCAGAATATTTTCATTCATATTAGGATTTTCATTTCTTATCCTAGTGTCTGCAAGAAACAATTTTCCATTGAATTCACTGATTTCTTTCATACTTGAAAAATGTTTGTTGTCCTCTTTTTCATGATCAACATGTTGCTCTTGGTGAAGATTCAGTTCATCAGATAATAACTTGTTTTGTGTTTTGACCATGTGTGCATGTTTTGCAAACATGCAATAAATGTGTTAAATATTTTCTTGTTCACAGAAATTATAGATCTGGAGTCGCGTTGAGCGATGAATGTAGTAGATGGAAGAGTTCTTCAATTCTGGCCATTTAAATGTTGAGGGTTTCTTATAACTCAACACCTCTCTACTTAAATTTTCTTGTTTCTAACTTTCTTTTATCCCCGATCAAAAACAATCTTTTATCTCATTAACTTCAAGTGTAAACATAAACAAGCTCCAAATGTTACTTGGTTCTTCATGGGCATTAGGTTCAACCAAAAATGCACCCAATTACAATATTTCTTTTTTTTTAATTCAACAATATTTGATACTCACAAACATACTTGCAAAAAGAAAGAATGCAAGCATAAAAATATGAAGAGTCACAAGTTCAAAAAAAAAATGTTTGATTGTTTTCTATTATAATTTCAAAATTTCAATGATTGCAATTTTCAATCTCGCTGCAATATCTTCAATCTGTGTTCAACAATATCTTCAATCTGTCTACAATAATGCTGCAAATGCCGGTGTCAATGCTAGACACTCTATCATGGATGCTCACACAAGAGAGAAAAACCATTTTTGTTACTCGCAAACTTTCAGTCATGTGAATCTACCGGAATGCATTTAGAACTGATTGTGGTGACCACCAAATCTTGATGGTTCATTGTGGCCAAGGCATATGTAGACACTGATTCTTTATGACTTTTTGTTTTTTTAAGCTTACAATGATATTTTTCTTTTAATAAAAATTTGTTTAAACACTCCTTGTGTATATAAGGTCCATGTCATAACTTAAAATCACATTTCATAACTATCCTTTGTTTTTTATATGAATGCCAAATGAAATCGTTATACCTTTTAATGGACGACCGATTTATAAATATGTTTAAAGAAACCATTGGGCTTCGCCAAAATCTCACTCTTTTTCACAACTATTGGATTTCTCACTGGTTCACTTTACTTTCGATATAAAAATTATTCTTTCTTCAAAATTTATCCCCTTTCATTCAGGGTGAGAACAAAGCTCTCCTTCTCTATAATAAAATCCTTTCATGTAAATAAAAAACCTCTTTTCATATATTCAATTCCCTCTTTTCATATATTCAATTCCCTTTTCATAAGGATGAATCAGATAATCTTTGAAATAAATTCTTCTACCCATTGAATTCATAGCAATTAACCCATTTGCAAATATTAACAACAGACATTTACCAACAACTCTACTTTTGATCTGCAAAAAGATTTGTAAAAGGGATTAGAGTTTCTTTTCACCCATCAACAAATGGTGGAATTCTATAATTTACCAGCACTCTCCAAGCCCTACTCTTTACTGGTGGCGAGAACAATCTTTGGAGTCTTTCTTTCTTATGCACAATTTGATAATCATCTCTATCTATCAAGACACAGCAACATCTTCATCTTTATCTTCGATCAAGATGCAACATCACAGCCTTTTGGATTATTCATGCTTCTTACATCATAGCACTTTAGATCATTCATGCTTTGATACCACTTTTAGATGCATAATAAAAAGAATGTAGAAACATAACTAAAGCCAAGACGGAATTAGGAAACCATGAACAGAAACATAAGCAGAAAAGACATACTCGACTCAATTCATTAGTAATGTACATCCAGGTACATATATAGTTACAATACCATAACTGTCTATTTAAGTGAGAGACAATTATGAAATATAAACAAAATTATGATTAATCGTTTTAACACAGAGGGAAATCTTCTGAAAGTTGTCAATGTAAAATCCTAATCCAAATAAGGATTCGAGTTCATCACTGAGGATTAACAGATGTGAACCAACTCGAGCATCAAATTGGTTTTGGGAAACGAACCAGGGTCACGCACTTATGGATGGATTAAGATTCCAAATTCTAGAAATGAAATCATTTTTTATTTGAATTAACTCTAAGAATTCCCAAAGAAATGACAGGAAAAATATAAAAACCCTCGTTGAGTCAATACTGAAAAATCAAAATGTTGCACATCATAAAAATCCTTCCATTTTTTTATTGATTTAAATAATGACTACTTTGTGGATAGTTAAGTGCTTACTTGGAAGGTGGGTGGCAAAGAATGTGATAACATATGCCAAAGAGAAGCACCAACCGAGGGAACAACAGCATGTGGAACCCACACTACTTCAGAAATGGGGCTCATGTCAATGCTTTCATGTCCTGCAAACAGATCTTATGTACAAGAGTCGATGATCAGAACCATAACCTCTCTGAGAAATAATTAAATATTGATTTTCACAAAAAAAAAAATTTCTCTATGAGCTTGAATACTTTGTTGGAGTCTTTAGGCTCGATAAACTGATAAGTTGTCCAGATTACACATGCCGAATCTCTACGTCCAGAATTTGCTGGAAGTAAGAACACCCTTCCTTTTCTAATTTAGAGTGTTTTAGATTTGGTCTTAGAAAATTTTTTATTCGATGTTTTATTAAGGAATCTTCCTGGATATCCCTACGTTATGAAAAACTCATGATCGATTGAAATTACTTCATTCTCTCATCAAATTAAATTACGCAGTCGATTGGGAATAATCTGGAACGATTTCTGGAAATGAAAATCACATCCTCAGCAATTCATTAATTTTACTAGATCTTGGCGACATCATGTGCTAAATACACAGGAAGAATCTTTAGTACATATTCTTGGAAGCGATTAGTGCATACGATGTATACCATGCTCTTTCATATTTAGATATCCTTATCACTAAAAGGTGCTTCGTAATTATCATATTTCGACAAAATTTAAAAGGATTGTCCATGATGTTCTCGGATGGTGATGAAGGAATCTAGAACCTGAGCTCGACCCAACCTTGGTTTTCAGTTCAATCCTTCAGTAAACACAAACTGTGTGCTGGGACTCATATCAAAAGAAAAATCGGCTTGAGCTTTATGTCTAATTGTTTATTAGTCAACCATTGCAATGGGGAGCCTGAAAGACGGGATGGGGGGTTGCAAACTGGTGCACGAGGTGTTGCACGAGGAGCTGGCCTTCCCCCTCCACTGCGATGAGGCATTATTGCAACGACAAATTATGAACAAGGGAAACGTTGATAGCGATTAAACAATTGTTCACCTTCAATAATAAGATTCTCTTGGAAAACAAGATAGCACCCCTAAAATGTTATCTACTGTAATTTTATGGCTTGCAATCAGCAAACAAAACCACCCATTGATTGAGAGATGGATTGATGAGGAGGAGGAGGATCGAAATAGGCACACTTAGTGCACATACCCGGTCATATAGGCTCTCATCTGTCAAATAATTTCTACCATGCATACTTTACCAAAGCAGCTGCAATCATCAAGTTGTTGACCTTCGATGGTTAGTTTCTTGTGATCTGACCAACTATGATTACAATTCCACACCCCACGCTTAGTCTTATAGGGTGACTGTTTTAAGGATCAGTATTGTTGATCGAGGTCAGTATGTTCGAATCCTCGCAAATCACGTACCGACAACATCCTGTGATTAAAGCACTCGGAAGGAAGGGAACAAGGAGATACGATCAAAATGATGATACAGCAGTGCGCATAGGAATCTCCAATATGCTGGAATATGGGGATCTTCTCTCTTGTTTTAATCCAATGAGTTAGCATATGGGCCAACGATGTGTATATGAATGGCTTCTATTTATTGTAGCACTCCACTATTCTGGATTCATGTGATCAAAACCATCGTGAAAAGGGTATATTACTACAAACATCTCGCATGAGGATTTCATTTAATTCTTTTCCATCTTCTTTTTTTTCTTTTTAATTGAATCACGCACCCTCGCTCACTCTAGCTTACTCGTTTCAGACCTAACCCAAGGAAGGATGCATATGGAAAGAGGATTCAGATCTACTATACTCGTAGGAATACTTAATAGCAATCCCGAATCTAAGTCCTCTACTCTACACTTGACAGCCGGGCTTAAAAAAGGTTCAATTTCTAGAGGGCAAGTGTGTTTGCTTTGTGTTACAACCTAGATCGAGTGTAGAAACAGGAGGTCGAAAATTTGAGAAATACAGAGCATGATACCACACACAACAGAGAGGTCATGCCAACACCTTGAATTTGAGATTCTGCTTAGAATACCTAGCTAATATGTGTAGGTAGTCGATAATATTCGTTGTTTCTGTTTGTAGATTTTACTCCAGGTTGAAGGATGAAGGCTAAGGATGGCAGAGTGATAATGTTTGCAGGTTTACAATTTAATTTTTTGTGGTAAGGTGCAACTCAAAAAAAATCTTATGGAATGTTTATTAGCAGTCAACTTCATGGTTATTTTATTCTTGAGTTAAGGACCGAAGCCTATTTTGTTGATTTATACGTTTTGGTTTTTCATTTTTTTTGCGTTGCTTTTTTTATTATTATTTGCATTATTCCTGCATTAAAAATTTACACCTAAATTCAATGCAATAAAAAAATACGTTTGGTTATTCCTAATAAAAATAACAAAAATGGAAAATTTATTAAATTTAAAACAAATTAAAATATGTTTTTTTTAGCAAATGGAGATTTGAACAATTTTTTTTAAGCATTTTGACATTGTCATCATTCTTCCTGAAAATGTTTATAGACATCCTACTTTCTAATTGTAGAGTGTGCACACTTATTTGAAGCTAAAATCAAATCTGAAAACCAAATATGCTTTATTCCTTTAACCTACCTAGTCTACTCTAATTGGAACTTAAAAACTAGTTAGGCATAACAAAATTTTTAGTGGAACCATACACGAAATAAAAGTAAAAATATGTTCACATTAAATTTTGCAAAATGAAATCTAAAATATACAACAATGTGCAAATTTAGCAGTTCAAAATGTGATTTAAGGAAGCAAAACCAAAAACATTGATTTAACCTAGTATTTGCTTGGAAACATCATTCGATAAAGCTTTCATAGGATTGATTCCCTTCCTCATGTAAATCACAATGCATGTCTTCATCATCCTCGTGGATTTTAACTTCGAATGATTTCTCCTTATGAGATACAAGTGTCACATTGACTGTCGGTTCTTCTTTAATTGCTGGCAAAATTTATTCTTCATGAGAGGAAGATATCTCGGCTGCTGGATCTGAAAAATTTGTTCAACACTTATCATGATAAAACCCATTTGGTTGTTATTTATGTGTTTCCATATAGATTAAATAGAAAGAGGGATCTTACAACACCAAAACAAATAGAAAACTAAATCTTAAAACTTAAACGAATTAAACTATTTGCAGAAAAAAACACTCATGCAGAAAATTAATGTCACGTCCCCAACCCTCACTCAGCAGAGAGAAAGGGACAACATCTATCAACCTCGACAATCTAAGCCCCGTGAACATAATATAAAAATTGCTTTGAAGTAAAACATTTATAAGTATAAACGAATGCATAATGAAATTTACATGATATATAAAGCGGAAGCAAATCATTCATTCAACACATTCACGCATTCAACATGTTCATGATAATTTCATAATAATTCATAAGAAAATAAAGCTGTAGAACTTAAATATACAAGAATACTTATATTTGAAAGAAGCTCATCCCACAACCAACTATGTCACTACAACGTTTCACTCAACCATAGGCCAGTGTGCTCTTTAATCTCTCACCAACACTGCCACCCCCGAGCTGGGCATGCACTTCTCCAAGGAACAAGGAACACTAGCAAACTTCACCCATAGCCAAGGATACAATTAAAATTCAGTCAAGACAACACAGTTGGGTTTATCAGACTTACACATGCAGTGGTTTACACACAGCCAAATTCACATGAGATACAACCAAGCCAACAGATGGGTTTATGAGGCTACCAGCCAAGCCATCCTTCCAATTGGGTTTATCACGCTGCCAAGAAAGTGGAAAGACAGACTGCTAAGCTAGTGAGCTCAACCCCAGAGCTATGAACACCCACACTGGATCTAGCCTAATTTCTAAAAAATTACACACCCAACACAAGGAAGCATTCCCTTATCTGCTACATAGTCCCTGAGGCCATTCTTTCCCTTCCAATGCTCTTCAGGGCGTGCAAAGATGAAAACCAACCTTCTAGATTGGTCTGTGAGGTTCTTTCACACAATAGGTTAATCAACAAATATAGACTACATTTCCACTCCTTCAATCAATTCAAATGCCAAAGGTGGATGCACACGCAGTAATCTCAGTCCTGAGATTAATCAAAATGTATCATATGCGAGGGATTACATACACACACAGAAATTTATAAATTTATGAACATTTCCAGTGCGAGACCGACTGCTGCAGAAATATCAACATGAAAACATTGTTAGTCTTTCAACACAAAGACACAAAATCGGATTCAGAGCAATCGTGTTCAGAAAAACAACTAAAAGACAGGGGAAAACGTCAGAGAGAACAAAAATTGTTGAACAAGGAAAACCCATAACACAAAAACCAAAACGTGAAGGATTCAGATCACCGGACAGGGGAAAATTCCAGAAAGGTTCAGACTCAGAATTGTTTTTTCTTACTGGCTCTTGCGGGAATACCGAATTGGTTTTCCCAAAACATTTTTCCATTGAAAAATCACGAGGGAAGGTGAAACGCTACCACATGAGGGAAAGGTGGTTGTTTTTGGTGTTTTCTTTCCCAAGAAATAAAAAAAAAAAAATTTCCCAAAGTGGGGCTCTGCCCAATTCGAATTTCCCCACTCCCTCATCCTTAGGAAAAATCATGCCCCCATCTCATTTAGTTGCGTTGACATAGCCGACTGTGGGTTTTAATTAAAATTGCAATTTTAACATAATGTTCAACTAGCATAAAAAATACCATCAGCCACACCTTAATTGCTAGAACATAAATACTAAATAGATGGTGGGTCTTTTTTCTATATCCACACCATGAGTATTTACATCATTTATTTAAATGCAACGGGGTCAAAACCGGGGTGTTACATTTCTCTCCCTCTTCAACAGAACTGTCCTGAGTGCTTTACAACATTGAACAAAAAATGCGTGTTGCTACTGTCCTCAGCAAGCCACAGATTCAAACAAAAAAGGATGTGCTAGTCGGATGGCATCCTCCAACTCCCATGTAGCTTCTTTAGGACCGTAGTGCTCCCATTGCACCTTCACCTGTCCTATTGCTCAGTTCCGGAGCATTGTGACCTTCCTGGTGAGGATGTGCATAGGCTCGATTTAGAAATCTCCCTTTGCTTCCACCTAAATTACATCCTGATTTATTACATGGTGAGGATCATGTACATATTTCTTAAGCAAAGAAACATCAAAAACATTATGAGCTCTAGTGCTAGCAGGAAATGCAAGTCTATATGCAAATGGTCCTATTCTTTCAAGCACTTCAAACGGCCCACAATATCTAGGTGACAACTTGGCACAACTTCAATGATTCATGGAACTCTTCTTTGCCTTCACTCTGAGGTAAACATGATCCCCAACACTGAACTCTCTATTCACCCTATGCTTATCCACATAGTTTTTATGTCTTTCCTGGGCTTCCTTCAAGTTTTGCCTGATCTTTACAACTTCCTTCTCCATCTCCTTGCGCAGTTTTGGACCAAGCACAACCCTATTCACTAGATTATCCCAAGTCACTGATGTCCTACACCTTCTGCCATACAAAGCTTCATATGGACTCATCCCCAAGGACGCTTGCTGTCCATTATTATAAGCAAACTCTACCATGTGTAAATAATATTTTCACTTGGTTGGTTTGTCCATCACATACATGCAAAGCATGTCTTCCAGCACCTGGTTAACTTTCTCGGTCTGAGGATGGTAGGTAGTGTTGAAATTCAACTTTGTACCCAAATCTACAAACAACCCCTTCCAAAAATTGGAAGTGAATTTGGCATCTCTGTCAGAGACTATTGCCTTAGGAAATCCATCCAGTTTGAAGATCTCCTTCATGAATATCTTTGCAATGTCATCAGTCTTATGCGTAGACTTAACTGGTATAAAATATGCTTCATTTGTCAACTTGTCCACCACAACCATGATGGAATCATGGTGTCTCCAAGTCATCGACAATCCTGTAATAAAATCCATGGAAATAACTTTCCATTTCCATTCTGGAACCGACAAAGGTTGCAACAAACCTACTGGGTGTTGATGTTCAACCTTCACCTATTGACACTTTATGCACCCTGAAATATATTTAGCCATGTCCTTTTTCATTCTTGGACAAAAGTGACTGCTTTCTAGCTGTAGCAATCGTCTTCTGATATCCTGGGTGACCAGAATATGGAGTTTGATGGATCTCATCCATAACAACCCCCCTCAAATCTGCTACAATTGGAATATAAATTTTGTTCTTATAAGTCCGAAGTCGATCATCTTCCAATTTATATCCCTCATACTTATTTTCAAGGATTTTCTGCTACAACTTGTCCTTGACCTGTGCATGCAATTCATCTTCAACAACATGATTATAAATCTGTTGCCTCAAATCTTATTGGAAAATACTAATGGATGCCACATGCATTTGTTGCACCTTCCTGTTGAGTGCATCAGATACCTTATTCTATTTTTTCTTTATGTGTTCGATTTCAAAATCAAACTCACATAAAAAAATCCAACCATCTCGCTTGCCTAACATTCAGAGTAGGCTGATCAAACAAATACTTCAGACCATAATGGTTTGTCCTTAGCTCAAATATTTTACCCATCAAGTAATGTCTCCACATCTTGAGAGCATGTACTATGGATGCAAGTTCTAGATCATGAGTGGCATAGTTATTTTTGTGCTCCTTTAATTTTCTTAACTCATAACATATCACGTGGTTGTCTTGCATAAGAACTCCTCCAAGTCCTTGACGACATGCATCTATACACACCACAAAATACTTCTCTGGGTCTGCAACTTTCAAGATTGGTGCACTTGTGGGAAGATACTTCAACCGCTGGAAACTTTTTTCACACTTTGAGGTCCATTCGAAATTTATCCCCTTCCTTTGCAAAGAAGCAATAGCATGTGCAACCTTGGAGAATCCTTCAATGAATCTCCTCTAATATCCTGCAAGCCCCATAAAATATATTACCTCTCTCATATTCTTTAAAGTAGGCCAAGTCTTAATAGTTTCAATCTTGTCAGGGTACACATATATAGCCTCCTCTGAAATAATGTGACCCAAGTACTGAATTCTATCCCTATAGAAGTCACACTTGCTCAGATTTGCATAAAACTGATGTTCTCTCAGTAATTGCAACGTTAGTCTCAAATGTTCTTCATGCTCTTCTTCATTCTTATAATAAATAGGAATTCCATCAAGGAAAACAAGAATGTATTTCTCCAAATACCTACTGAAGACACTATTCATAAGGAACATAAATGTTGCTAGTGCATTTGTGAGAACAAATGGTACCACTACAAACTCATAATGTCCATACCTTGTCATGAAGGTTGTATTATGAATTTCTTCGTCCTTTATTCTCACCTAATGGTAACCATACCTCAAGTCAATCTTGGAAAATACCTTTGCTCCTTTCATTTGATCAAAGAGGTTATCACTTCTTGGCAAGGGATATTTGTTCTTCACCATGACTTTGTTTAGCTGTCTGTAATCAATACACAATCTGAGTGTACCATCTTTCTTCTTCACAAATAAAACTAGTGCTCCCCAAGGAGACACACTCGGTCTGATATACTTTTTCTCCAACAATTCTTGTAGCTGCATCTTTAGTTCTAACATTTTTAATGTACACATTGTGTAGGGTGCCCTTGACACTGGTGCTACTCTTAGCATAAGTTCAATTGTGAAATATATGTCCCTCTTGGGAGGAAGTCCAAGGACCTCATCAGGAAAAACACCCCTAAATTCTTGCAATACATCATATTCTTCCAACCTAGGTGTTATTAACCCAAATGACACTTCTCCGTTCAAGTTCTGACAATTCATTATGTTGGTACACAAAATGACATTTCAGGATTGAAGTTTGCCTAAACACTATAGATGGGCATGACTTGAGATGCATCTACCCTTTAAACAACTTGCCATTTTAATTTTCTATGTGTTGATTGCTATACGCGACTATCTCCACTGAAACTCATGTACGTATGTGACTATATATATTGACAACCCATGTACTGTACGTGACTATTCTCATTGCAACCCGCGTACAGATTTGTATGCGGGTTTTCTTTAAAGCAACTCACGTGTCATACGCGGGTTTCCTATATCAATAGTCACGTACACATCCATGACATTAAAAAATATAAAGCATGATTAATGTAGATTAGTTGATCCCTAATCCTTAACCATCTCAACTGTCTCAACCTCCTCAACCTTCGAAACTGCTCTATTTCCCAAAGTATAAATAGAGGCCTTGGGGAGGCCATTAAAATAATGAATCTTGGAGAGCAAAGTTATGCTGGTGGTATATCTTCAGAAGTATTTGGAGCAGAAGAACTCAGAATCCTTTGGTTGCAGAGGAGTCCTTGTCTCTCGCGTTGGGTTGTACACTTATCTCATTCACTGATTGTTAATAAAGAGAATTATTCTTCCAACTTTATGTTGAGTCTCTTTCATGTATCATGGTTGATGAATATATTTAATTAAGCGCTATATATGTTGTTTATCTAACCTGTCATATATACATGTATAAGATCGTATTTGGAGAATTTTCTCTTTGCAAGTGAAGGAGGTGCATCCCTGAAAGCTTTGGAGAGAAGCAGAGCAGGAGAAGACAAAGCTTGGATCAACCGTCGGTAATCAGGTGAGTCCAACATTTCTTCCTATTTCCTTTCTGTACTTTAAAGCTGATTGTCTACAGGTTTGAGAAGTACGTTGGTAACCCCAGACCCTAGATTACAAGGGTGTTTATTCATAAACAACAGAACTGGTGACTCCGCTGGGGAGCCCAGACTGTTGTGGGTTAATTCTATAGATTAGTGCCCAAACTTTTCCTTGATTTAGTGTGTGGTGTCTTGTCTTGGTTCAAATTTGTAGTGGTGCTTTAAAGTCCTTGATAATTTTTCTTTTCTTGAAAAATTTAACTCCTGTACGTGGGTTTCTCTTGCACATAGTCACATACAGAGGTCTGCGTATGCAGGTTTCTCTATAGCACAGTCGTGTATAGTACTCGGGTTGCTCTTGTACATAGTCACGTACAAGCCTGAGTAACAAAAATTTTGGGTTAGGGTTTTCCTTGTCCTTGTCCTTTTATAGATTTTGTCTTGTTGGGTGGCCTTCACTATGAGCACTGCACTATGAGTTTGATGACCTTGTTAGCCATACCTTGTGCTTTCTGTAAGCCCTTGATTTCTTATTGTTTGGATTGTTTTCATATTAGCAACTTGAAGTGCATTTGGCTGTTGGGTAATAGGTTTAAGTGATAGTTGTCTGAATCAGTGATCAGGGTTCCAGACACTGTATATTCGATTCTATTTTTGAATAGTATTGGTTTCTCACTTGCCTTTGGTTGAGTTCAGTGATTTCTATTCATTGTGCCTTCCCATGCTAGGGTTCCAAGTCTTCCTTAGGTGGTTGATCTTTGGTTTTATGAATCTGCTTTAATTCATTTTGCTTATTTTATGTAGTTAGTTTATTCAAGCATAGTCAAGTATTATGGATTTAGGTGCATAGTAGTCTTTGAGAATTTTGAAAAGTGAAAAGAAAACATTAGAAACTTTTGCATTTGATTTGCATATAGTAGTTTTGTTTTCAGTTTTTAAATATAATCTCAAAAATTACAAAAATATAGTCTTAGTTTTCTCTTTATTCGTTACATTTTCATTAGTTTACATTTAAAAAAAAAAGAAAAGAGAAGCTTGTTTTTTAAGTAGTGATAATTTGCTTTGGAAGTATACACCTATTGTTTTTTATATTTCTTATCGAGTCAAAAACATCATATTCTTTCACTCCACTTGCCTTCTGAGTTAAAAATCGCCCTTAAAATGAACGCAATAATTAAAATTTATTTGTAATTTTTGTTTGTTAGGGCCATACACCTACTAGCTTAGGATAGACTTGTGGGATGGGAAGTGCAAACTCCCCATAAGTATTTAAATTCAGACATAGTGGGCCAATCGATAGGTAAATCCTTATCTTTATCGATAGTATCTGGGAATCTCCTCTCAAATGGGAGTCAAGAACGAGGCCGCGTGGAGGCATTGGATTGCGGAGATAACCCTTCGATTCCTTGTCGAAACGTAAATAAGGATTTTTATGCATCTAGTGATTTTGTCCTAGACAGAGTTTCAGGCTCAGCTACCCTGCCCATGCATATGAATCAGGCTTGCAACTGTCCCCTTAGACTATTGATATAGTTAAGGTAGCCTCTAGTCTCTTGACATCTAGGGTTCATACATAGGTAAACCGAAAGGCTATTTCTGGTTCACCTTGGGCGGGCTTGGAATGTAACCCTTGTTGAAAGTGTAGGAGAGAGGTGGGTGATTCCTTCACTTGTGCCTAAGAACCTCTTCAAGGACACCAAGCAACTGTCTTTCATCTTTCTTCGAGAAAGAATATCTTTTACCCTTGCTGACTGTTGAGACTTTAGGATTTTTCATAGTGATTGTTCTGTGGTTTGTCTGTTTTTAGCCGACCTTAGGGTTTGAATTTTCAAATTTACAATCGTGGAGGACCAACCTATCAGAAGGTCACAAAGGTTGCAAAACGTTCCTCCTCTTATCACATTGGAACCTCCCCTTCCCCCTCAAAGGCAGAGATTGGACACAGACAGTTCATTTGAACCGATAGGAGTCAATGAAGTTTCGAGTGAACCAGAACTTAGGGAAAACCATCTTAATTTGAACACAGTTGAGATAGAAGACTTACAGGATGACCATTTTGCAAGGAATTTTAATACACCTCTGACTAATTTAAATGATCCTGTGATCATTTAGGTTTGTCCTTTTGATCCACCTGTGAATGGTGTCCCTATTGGCAGAATAATGTCTAGTGTAGGAGAAAGTTCTTTCATTTTCACCTCACCCATCTTGGCTGAAGGGGTGCTACCTCCCCCGATAAGTGTCCCTAGATCAAGCTTACCTACTATGCCCTTAACTCCAACGAGCTGAGTGGGCCAACCACCGGTTCCCACAAGCCTAGCAGGTGATTCTGGTGGTATGGTCACTAAGATTCCTAGTGTACCTACAGTTCCAACCTCCTTCACACACACTGCCTAGAGTGGTCCTATAGGGTCCTCAGCTTTTGCCCAAGGATTTACTTGGAATGGGGGGAACATACCCCCATCCACTCCATACGTAGGCTCACCACCCTCTTATGTAGGGGTGCATTTTTGGAACACTAACCCTTATGGTCAAGGTTTACAAACCTTGGTCTCTGCTCCATTCATGAGCTCTCCCTTTTCACTTTTTAGCGAAGGGATACCCAAGTTTCGACTGGGGTAGCCAGAACCTCTTATACTACACCTCACACCAACAATCCTATGGCTTACGGATGGAATTCGTTTCAAAGTAACCCATCCACTTCGCAACCGGTGGCAGGGGGCAACCCCACCTTTACATATGGGAATTTGGGGCAAGTCCCTCCAATCCCCAAACTGGCACTTTTAGTGCTGTGGTTCAACCTAAGATTCCTTTCCTGGCAATGTTAAACTTGCCAGATTTGGCTAAACTGATGAATGACCCGGTGAGGCATGATCCCTCTTAGCTGCCTGTACCCACAAAGTTGCCCTCAGACATCCCAAAATTCGAAGGCAAAGTTGGTGAAGATCCTGGGGCTCATGCCACCACTTTTCATTTATGG
Organism: Pseudotsuga menziesii; assembly: GCA_001517045.1. Taxonomy (NCBI): domain Eukaryota; kingdom Viridiplantae; phylum Streptophyta; class Pinopsida; order Pinales; family Pinaceae; genus Pseudotsuga; species Pseudotsuga menziesii. The sequence goes on from LPNX010538467.1 coordinate 181,494, forward strand.
TGCTTTTCCAACTCACTGAATGAAGATTTAGTTCGGTTGAGGCTTTTCCAAAGAACATTGACGAGCACTGCAGCAAAATGGTACATTGAGTTTCCTTCTGTTGTGTTTAGTAGTTTTTGGGACTTAGCTAACACATTCCTTAGCAACTTTCAGCTTCCCGTCCGATATTATTTCAGAATGGACTTGTTATCTACCTTCCGACAGAACAAGGCTACCCATATCTCGGATCACATCCAAGAATGGAGGAGGTGGAAGAGCCTTATTAAAGCCACTATTCCTCCTGAGTTCTTACTAGAATGGTTCCTTAAATCATTATTTCCCTATATATCTAAGGACATATCTACTTCAGGAGTGACGAGTTAGGAAGAAGCTATCCTCAAGGCCCAACAACTAGATCTGATATATTCTCAGTCCGGGATCTTGTATGATATTATCCTTGAGGAACTGAGGTTAACACATGATGTAGAGAAACCTAATCTTGAACCCCATGCCAATGGTGTGGTTAGTTCCGTTAATTCTCCCACTGTAGAATCTTTGGCCAAACAGCTCCATCAACTATCTGTCAAACATTCTACGATGGAGGCAGCAAAGGCTACCCCCTCACCCCAAAATGCAAATGTTTTTACACAGGCCTCTCAGAAGGGCAATCAACATCCTGGTGGGAAAAATAAGAGAGAAAAGAAAGGGGAGGGAAATCAAAACAAGAAGAAATCCACAAACAATGCTGATGGGGGAAAGAAAGAAAAGAAAAAGATGAAATTCCCATGTAAGTTGTTCCATGAAGATCACCTCACCCATCTTTGTCCCCTTATGGAATAGGCTTAGAAGTTGTTAAAAGCTCAACAACCGACTGTCGTGAAGGATCCATTTCCCCAAGGGCCAGCTTCAAATGTAGTAGGGGGCACTCCAAATGCCCCTGAATCCAATTATATCAACATGGTTCGATCTTCAACTTTGCTATAGACCAGGAATAAGAACTATGAAAAAGAGACCTCTAAGAAGGGTAAGTCTATAGGTGAAACTTCTAACCCTCTCATGATTGAGAAACCTGCCGAAACTATGCCCAATATATCGAAAGGTGTCTTTAAGAAGACCTTGCATAATCCTAAGCTATGGCTGCATCCAACTACTCCATGGTTGAAGACTTATCCCAAACACCTTGTGCAATGTCGGCTTTAGAGGTGTTACAGAGTTGTCACACCCAGCGAGATGCATTCTTAGCAGCCTTAGGCAACATGGACTCATTGAGTCTCATGGCGAATATTCACTTATCTGATGTCGAAATTCGCCTACCTTACCATGTAGCCTTATCGATAGATGTCATCCATGGTGGAAATACCATTGGAAGGCTATTTGTCGATGAGGGTGCTTCTACATGTGTTATGTCCTTATCATGTTGGAAACCTCTTGGATTCCCAGAGCTGGTCTTATCAAACACCCTGCTTTGCTTTCGATGGAAGGTTATTCTGTCCGCATGGTATCCTACCAGCTTTTGAAATTAAGCTGGAAGGGAAAGCGGTGTCTATTGAGGTAGAGGTGATTGATGCACCTTTGGACTATATTTTTCTCTTGGGAAGAAACTGAACTTATGCCATGTCTGCTATTGCATTGGTCGTCTTTCGGGTGGTAGTGTTTGCACACGAAGGGAAGTTGGTTACTATTGACCAACTCAATTTTACTTGAAAAAGACACATGGAATCTAATGATTCCATTGTACCATTGGTTGATCAGGTTAAACCTGCTACAGAGAGCTTAGGGGCTGGAATGTATGCATCATTGATGGGCACATTCGATCTTCTAGCTCCTATTAATTATATAGGTTCTACTAGTGTGGGAAAGTCCATTGCTATGGTTGTTGATAGGACTGATCCTTGGGTTCTCCCTACCCACCATGAACCTGAAGTGCCCCTATCGGCAATGGAAGTAGCTTATAAAGCCATCACACAAACCACTATTGATCCCATTTCGGTTCCACTCTCAATCTTAGAGGAATTTGAAGAGTTCTATTTTCCTGCTTGGGAAGAAAACTCTTTGCATTCGACAGATTGTTTAGATGTGGTTTTACCTTCTGGTGAATCCATTCTAGAATCCATGTGTAGAAGAGATAAGATCTATGAAGATCTTCATCATCGATCATATTTTCTTCCAGAGCTAAGTAGGATAGAGAATCAAGAGTTTCATGTGAGACTGACAGATGATGTTGATATTCCCGTTAATCCCTTACCCAAGGAAGGAATGTTTGCTGAGGGGAATATGGAAGATATTTCTACTACCATCCCTATCAACATCTCTGTAAATCTTGACATTGTGGAAAATATACATATCAACGCTAACTGCTCTCCTGAGGAGATTGGGATCTATACCGCCTTGTTTAAGGAATTCCAAGACGTTTTTTCCTGGTCATATGAGGAGATGCCAGGCATTGATCCATCTATAGTCTAGCACGAGATCCAAACATACCCTGATGCTAAACCTGTTCGGCAAAATTTGAGACCTGTTAACCCACGTAAAGCAGTGGCAGTGAAGGATGAAGTGGAAAAATTGCTGAAGGACGATTTTATTTATCCCATAGCTTTGACGAAATGGGTATCCAATGTTGTTCCTATTGATAAGAAGCAAGGGACCATACATGTCTGTACTAAATTCAGAGATTTAAACAAATCCTGTCCTAAGGACAACTATCCCATGCCATTTATAGACGAAATTATTGATGCTTGCACGGGAAGTGAAGTTTTTTCATTTATGGATAGTTTCTTCGGATATAATTAAATTCAAATAAAACCGAAAGACCAACATAAAACTGCTTTCATTTGTCCTTGGGTTACCTTTGCATACAAAAAAATGCCCTTCGGATTGAAAAATGTTGGGGCAACCTTTCAGCGGGAAAGGGATTTTTCCTTTCATGATATGAAAGCCATTGTCGAACCCTACCTTGGTGATCTGCCTGCACATTCTCATAAGAGGATTGACCATCCAGATCACCTATGTTTGATATTTGAATGATGTAGATACTATAAAATCCACTTGAATCCCCACAAGTGTGTGTTCTGTGTCGAGTCCGGGGGACTGCTCGGATTCATTGTTTCTAATAGAGGCATTCAGGTGGATCCGTTAAAAGTTGAGGCCATTTTAAATCTGCCTCCTCCTCGTTCCATCAGGAAACTTCAGAGCTTGTAGGGAATGTCCAATTTTCTTAGACGTTTCATTGTAAACTATGCCAACATTATTAAGGGTTTCATGCACCTATTAAAATAGGACACCCCATTTGTATGGGATGAAACTACACAACTCACATTCAAGGCATTGAAATTTTTTTTGTTGTTGGCACCATTATTGCGTCCACCAAATTAGTCTAGGGATTTTATATTGTATCTGGCTGTGTGTGAGTCAACCATAGGGGTAGTTCTAGTCCAAGAAGATGATAAGCTCCAAGAGCATGTCATTTACTATCTTAGTCATGCTTTATCCGGACCTGAACTGAGGTACTACCATGTCGAGAAGTTGGCCTTACCAGTTGTTTATGCTGTTCAGAGGTTACGTCACTACATCTTACTAAGGGCTACAACAGTAATGGTAGATGTTAATCCTTTTCAATGTGTTTTGTCCCAACAGATAGTTGGAGGCAAATTTAACAAATGGATAGTCATTCTCCAAGAGTTTGACTTGGATTTTTAGTCTGCCAAATCCAAAAAATCCTTACTTTTTGCTGATCTTATTGCAAAATTTTCAATAGATGAAGATGTAGCTATTGAAGAAGAATCATTCCCAGATGAGCACATCTTTTTTATTTCCACCTCTGATCCCTGGTATGGAGATATACTTATCTGTCTCCAGACTTTGAAGTATCCTGCAACTTTGTCGTGGGAAGAATGACATAAATTACGCCTACATGCCAATAACTACCTCATCATAGGAGATACTTTATATCGTAGAGGGGTAGATTCCATTTTGCATCGATGTCTTACCCACGAGGAAATGGAGATTGTCCTTAATGATGCCCATAGTGGAGCATGTGGGGGTCATTTATCTTGGTTAGCAATGGCCCAGAAGATATTACGTGCCGGTTATTTATGGCCCATGATATTTAAGGATTGTGTGGAAGTCCTGAAGCACGGTCATCCTTGTCAGCTTTACACCAGGAAGATGTGGTCACATCCCTCTCTATTATTTCCCATTATCTCGATGGGCCCCTTGATGAAGTGGGGGATTGATTATGTGACATGTAACCCAACCTCGGCCGGGGGGCACAAATATATCATTGTCACTGTGGACTATTTTATGAAATGGGCAGAGGTAATACGCACCTTTAGAGTTGAAGGGGAAACTGCAGCTTTCTTCATGTTCAATCAAATTATAGCATGATTCGGTATACCCAAGGTGATTGTCACTAACCATGGTAGTCATTTTCAAAATAGCATGATGACAGAACTGACCACTATGCTAGGATTTAGACAATAACATTCATCCTCATTCTATCCTCAAGCCAATGGTCAGGTCGAGGCTGTTAATAAAACTTTGAAAACTATCCCCAAACGTACTATTAATGTAGCCTGTTCAAACTGGCATATCATGTTGTACCCTGCTCTTTGGGCATATCGAACCAATGTAAAAACTACTACGGGTTTCTCTCCCTTCCAACTCATCCATGGAGTGGAAGTTGTTACCTTGATTGAATGTGAAATCCTGTCTTTAAAAATTGTTATTCATGTGTTACCAGCTATGACTGAGCTTGAAGAACGTCTATTACATTTAGAACACCTTGATCAACAGTATAGAGATGCGCTGACAGCAAACCAAGCTCATAAAAATAGGGTCAAAAGCCAATATGATAAATCGGTCAAGCCTCGAATTTTCTCTGAGGGGGAACTCATTTTTCTCTGGGAACAAGACAAGGAACCCCTAGGGGCAGGAAATTTCAGGTCTATGTGGTTAGGAACTTATATCGTGTCGAAAGTATTAAAGAAATCCGCATATGAATTGATATATTTCGATGGGAATAAGCTGGCTAAGCGTAGAAATGGGCTCTACTTGAAAAAGTACTATGCTTAGGATTAGAAATTTTTCTTGTATTTTATTGTATGTATTTTTATGTACACTAGTTCATCGGTTTGTGTTTTTTATACCATCTACTGGTTGTTTCAAATATATTTCGAGAGGTTTGTAGGTTTCACTGATGGCACCACTCACCACACTTGTAATCTAGCTTTAGCTACATGGGTCATTTATTCACCCTCAGGATAGTTAGTTGCCTCAGGAGGTGCTTGATTAGGTCTTGCTTCTAACAATGTCACTGAGTATAGGGCTATCATTGAGCTTCTATGGGATGCTTTGTCATGTGGTATCACTCAGCTGGAAGTCGACTGGACTCTCAACTGGTGGTTTCCCAGCTCAATCGGGCTTACCAGGTGCGGAACCCTATTCTATTACGTCAGTTTATGGAAGTTAGGTTATTGGAAATAAATTTTGAGTTCATTACATTCAATCATATTCCAAGGAATCAAAATTCATTAACTGATGCATATGCTAATTACATCTTGGATTGGCATTTAACACATTTTTCATGAAAATATACAACAAACAAATAAAAAACATTTGTAAATAAATCAGCAAAATATATATGTATATATATATATATGTGTGTGTGTGTGTGTGTGTGTGTGTGTGTGAATATCTATTCATATAGATAGGTCAAGTCTCTGATCCTTAGATCCAGTCATAGCTGTATAATATACAAAAAATATACAAAATATGGATCAAAGTCCATCAAATGATCCTAGATTTAAGCTGGACCACCCTGGTCCCCCCGGTCTCCCTACACTCTGGCTTCTTCAGCAGCCTCAACAACATCTATGTATACCAATACTTCTCTAGCTACCCACCTCAAAAGGCATATCTAGATGGGTGGTACACCAACCACAAACTCCTGCATGATAGCTGGGATGTGCTCAATCTGTAAGGTGGGTACTCTCAAGGTAATCCCGGCCAGCTTCTCCTCAAGAACCCTAATCAGCCCCTGGTCTTCTCCCAAGACAGGACGCACATACATGCATGGATTCCCTTCAGGGAGAACTAGTCCAATATCTACATTTTGACATTTTAAAAAGGGTTAGAACTCTCATACATATGTATATATCTCTATATTTTAAAAATCATAAAAGTTTTAAAATTTTAAAATAAAAATGACCTAACTCTCCCCATGTCCTCCTGGAGGGAGGACGAGGTTTGGATCACCACAGAAGTCCATTCCAGCATATGGAATCTATTGCTCCCACCAAAAGTAGAATTCATCATCATAGACACTCTGCACTGAGCCACCACCTCCCTAGAGGAGGAAGATATCTCCCCATATACTCAAGCTAAGCTGACGAGGAGAACGAACTAACACGGGTACTGTAGGGTTCAATCCTAGACTCTCTCAAAAAATAAGGCTGCTAGTATGATAGAATATCCAAAATTCTTCCTCCTGCCTCTCTTACAGTCAGAGAGTTGTTTTCTCATAATCAGGATCACTCTCGAGCACCAGTCATATAGGCCCCCCTGCATACACCCCACTGCTAGTCTCATCTAGTTTCATGTTGAAAGGTGAAGTGAAGATGACCTTGCAACCCTCACTATAGTACTTTTCAATACCTATAGAGGAATATCACATATGTGCACAATAAGGATGTAAATAACCCTCTTTTGTGTTCCTTGTGCGCAATATATATCAATATAGTTCTGGACACTTAAATGGTCACTGCCTCTATCGATGCCTTCCAAGTTTATCGGAGCTCCTTGTCGTGATAGACCAACAATGAAATAGACATCCTCTAAAGTAATCTCCAAGGACTCACCTTGAAGGTCAAACATGCCCATGTCATGATCCCAATAATTTATCAAGAACTCTAAGAGGCAGACATTGGCCCACATAGGTGAGAAATAGAAAAACTTTAACAACCCACTTGAACGTAAAACATTCATGGTGGGGGCATATTGGAGTGCTTCTTGTCCCATATCTTCATGTTCATGCTCCCTCCACTCAAGTACCATCTTTCAACCTGGTAAACAAGCAATTGCAAACCTTTAGCTTCATATAAAATTTTGAAAATTTGACCCTATATGCTTCTTTTCCACCTTGCGTAACGTACATGACTATCTATTAAGGTAGGTCGTGTACTGTATGCGACTGTCTATTAAGGAAGGTCACGTACTGTACGCGATTGTCCTTCGGGAAACCCGCATATAGAATGCGTGTACGCGACTTTTACTATAGCAAACCCGCATACATAGCATTTCTTTGTTGAGGACTCTTAAAAACATGAAATTAGGGCTTAATTTTGATAATTGCTTGGATGAAATTGAAGAGCATGGAGTGTAGTATTACCTAACGCTTGTGGATTTGGAAATGGTCCGCCAGATTGTCCACACGGAGCAATTGAAGGTAGAGGTGAAAACTTGTCTTTTATGGCTAAAAATCCGAATGGTGAGTTTTTATTTATGTTTTGAACTATTTATAGAAAATTTATTTTTCAAGAGGGTTTTTCCCTATAGTTCATAATTTATAAAACTAATACCATAGCTTTTTTCCTTGTAACAGGTTTATCATCATTTCAAGGTGTTTTTTGCTCATATAGGATGTTTTTTTGTCGTTTCACATACATTCTGCATTTATACCTACTCCATCTTAAACCTAGCAATTAACATTATGACCACGGACTATGGTATTTTTAACCATTAACTCCTTGTCTTTACCATTGTTCTTCCGTGGATAGGGATTTCCTCTCATGAGTATCCTCATTTAGAACCTATTTTTTCTTTTGATACTCATGTTGCAGCTGTCTTAGGTACAGAGGAATCTTTTTAGCTATTTTTCATGCCAAATTGAGCCTCATTTTGGTCTCTTTTTACAAGCTATCCCTTTATAGGACTCCCCTCCTTTATGAAGTTTCTTTAGGCCCAGGTTTGACTCCTTAAAATAGACTTGACTTCCGAGTTAACTTGTATGTTTAAGCTCATTAAGAATACGTGAATGGGCATCCACATTGGTGGTAGGTTATCTCTTTCTCGGACCATGTGGAATAATATGAGAAAGGATCACTCTCTTTTCTACAAAATTGAGAAGAGTATTATTACCTAGAGGTTTATCACTTTTCTAGACCTAAGGGACTAAATTTATGGAAAAGGAACACCCGGTATGAGCTCAGTTTTCTCTTTTTCGTGCTCTGGACCTAAACATGAAAAATATTCCAAGTGTACTTTATGTCTTTCTCATGCTCATTAAACACTAAGAATAAAGCATCGAGTTTATTGTTGTAAGCCCCATTTCTCGTACTCAAATGGATATTTTCAAGTGATCTTGCTTTCCTTCAAACTCGTAAAAATCAAGCTATATGTTGCTCTCGAAGGAGCATTGGGCAGGTGGTAGTTTAACCTTTTTCGGACCTCCCTGACTAAGTATGAAAAAGGTTCACCTTTTCTTCTACAGAAGTTAAGAGAGTTCTTTTGTGGTATGTTTTATACTTTTTCGACCTCGGGAGACTAAATTGGACGAAAAAGCATCCCCCTGGAGTCTTCTTCGGATTTTTCAGACTCTCTAAACATGAAAACACCAACTGAGCATGTACTAGTTCGGGCTCATAAAATCCATGAATCAGTGATACTATCAAGCATTATTCCCTCTTCACTTCAAGCTTGTTAAAAAATGAAGAGAGATTTGAGTTGACTTTCCTGGACTCGTTAAAATTCAATAGGGAAGGTAAGGAAGAAGTTTTCTTTTGGTTTTCAGTTAGTGGCAGCATGTCATCCTTGAACAAAGCACTCTCTGTTTTTTTCGATACTCATGTCTCAGTGTTCACTTTCATTTCAGCTATTACTTCGAGTTTCTTACTCCTCCTTTTGTCAGTTCTACCTGGTGAATCTGATCATGTCTCCTACATGATATATAAGTCGAGTTGTTCTATCTGTAAAGTTAAACCTGCCTTGGTTCATCTTTGTGTTGTGCTCACTGTTCAAGGACTTAACCCAGTATCTGATCTATATCCTGATTCCATCATTGTTGTATCTATTATCACATGTGTCTCCCTTCCTTTACCTAGTTCCTAGTCACTCTTGTGATCCGTTGGAGGATCTATTGCCTTCCTTATCACATTATGGTTCTGCATCAACATTTCCTGACGATGAAGACCTAGATTTTTGGCGATCGTACCTCCAGATTCACTCTCATTATTGGTGAATTCCTTCACTTCAGTTGTCGATTATCACCTATTGATTGACAATCTGTTGAATCTTCTCCATGTTCAACTTCAATTACATCTATTCACATGGCTTGGATTGTGCTGGTTCTTTGGGATTGTTTATGAAGGCCTTAGTTTCCTATCTATGGACTAAGTTGTGCAAGATTATGTTTTACCTATTTACACAGCTTCCAAATCTTTGAAGAATCATCATTATTGTATATTGTTGCTTCGATCCACCTTTGTAATATACGTGTTCTTGTACCCATACTATATGATGTACTCAAATATTGTAAAGGAGAAAGTGTTCCATTATATTGAACATAGCATCCTCAGATATGACTTTGTATATGACATTATTATGTCTTTGTTTCAGGTACTAGCTCTGCTCCATTAGATTTCTGAGTTCTCCAAAGATAATGATTATAATGTATTTTGGCCATCACTTCCCTCTGACCTCACATATTAGGAGGCATCTATTATCAACCCAAATGACACTTCTTCATCCGAGGGCCGACAATACATTATGATGGTACACAAAAGAACATTTCAGGATTGAAGTTTGCCTAAACACTATAGATGGGCATGACTTGAGATGAATCTACCCTTTAACCAACTTGCCATTTTAATTTTTTATGTGTTGATTTCCATACATGACTATCTCCACTAAAACTCACATACATACATGACTATATCTGTTGACAACCCACGTACTATATGCGACTATTCTCATTGCAACCCGCGTATAGATCTGTACGTGGGTTTCCTTTAAAGAAAATCGTGCGTCATATGTGGGTTTCCTTTATCAATAGTCGTGTACACATCCATTCAACATTAAAAAATATAAAACATGATTAATGCAGATTATTTGAGCCCTAATCCTTAACCATCTCAACTGTCTCAACCTCCTCAACCTTCGAAACTGCTCTATTTCCCAAAGTATAAATAGAGGCATTGGGAGGGCATTAAAAGAATGAATATTGGAGAGAAAATTTATGTTGTTGGTATATCTTTAGAATTATTTGAAGGAGCAAAACTCAGAATCCTTTGGTTACAGAGGAGTCCTTGTCTTAGGCGTTGGGTTGTACACTTATCTCATTCATTGATTGTTAATAAATAGAATTCTTCTTCAAACTTTGTGTTGAGTCTCTTTCATGTATCATGGTTGATGAATATATTTGATTAAGCACTATATATGTTGTTTATCTAACATGTCATATATACATGTATAAGATCGTATTTGGATAATTTTCTCTTTGTAGGTGAAGTAGGTGCATCCCTCAAAGATTTGGAGAGAAGCAGAGTAGGAGAAGACAAAGCTTGGATCAACTGTCGGTAATTGGGGGAGTCCAACATTTCTTCTTATTTCCTTTCTGTACTTTAAAGTTGATTGTCTACAAGTTTTAGAAGTACGTTGGTAACCCCAGAACCTAGGTTACAAGGGTGTTTATTCCTGAACAACATTAGGCATTTCATTCTCTATTGTCTCCTCAATATGAATTGCATAAAACTGACAACCTTTTCTACAAAACATCTTTAATTGCACTGATGAAATATTCCTCACCAAGATTACTTTTGGAATGCCTCTTACAACTACTAGGTTCCCTTCTTCATCCATGCATTCAAAAGTCTTATTATAACAGTCAAGCTTCACTTTGTGAGCGATTAACCAATCGATTCCAATGAGAACATCATTGGAACCAAGTGGTATAACATTCAGATCTACAGAAGTGATCAAGCCATTCATCACCAATGGGAATTTATCCACTACTTCATTAACTTTTCTCTTAGTTCACGTGGCTAGCTGAACTAACCATGACTTGGTATTCTTTACTTTCCTAAGAGCACAAAATTCCACTACTCTAGGAGCAATATAACTGTGAGTAGAACTAGGGTCAATCAAATTAGCAATGGATTGCTCAACAATATTACCTACAACTTCAACCACCGTTGACTAGTGATCTTCTTGGAAGTCTTCGAGTGCTGCATAAATTCTAGGTACGGTCCTTGCTACTTATCCCACTATTTCTTCCTCTTTAATATTGTATTCTGGCATTGCATTCTCATTCTCAAGTGGACAGTACCTACGCATGTGGAGTCCTCCACATTTCCAACATTGGAGTGGTCCTCTATTCTGATGTGGATCTTTTGGCTTCTCTCCCATCGCTCTAGTTGGATGCTTCTCAACTTGTGTTGGTTTCTTATGTTGATTCCTAAAGTTAGAAGGTTTGTAACCTTTCTTCCTTTGGTCATACTTCTCACTCCTTTTTTCCTTCCATGTCTTTCTGGTAGTCCGGTTTGTTCTTGCTTTGCTCATAACAATAATTAGCTTTTCTTATTGCTTCTTTCAAAGTTCTAGGTTCATAAAACTCAATCATGTCTTTGTAAGACTGCAGAAATCCACTCAAAAAATGATGGATATTCTCCTTCTCATATTTTATGTACCTCACATACCTCAACAACTCCAAAAAAATTATTGGCATACTATTCCATAGTCTGTTGTTCCAATCTTAGCTCATAGAACTCTTTGATCTTGTCATCATAGTACCTGTCAGAGAGGTACTTCTCCTTGAAATAATTCTAGAACTGCTTCCACATAATCTTCATTTCATTGATTTTCTTTACTTAGCTGAAATTCTCCCAACATATGGATACTATTGTGATCAAATTGGAAATGGCTACTCTAGCTTTCATATTCCTAGAATAGTCTTGGACTTGGAAATATTTTCTCATCCCAAGAAGCCAAGCTTCATCTTCTTGACCAGTATTTATCTCATCACTAAAGGTAGGAGGCCTTGCCTTCTTAAATTCATGTCGTGAGTGGTTCTAGTAGCACCTCCTTCTCTGATTATTGTGGGAAGAAGAACTTGAATCTCCAATTGACCCTTCAAAGTCATATGACTCACTAGGCGATCTCTTTATTCTTCTAGCAGTGTTCTTACTTCCTTCTGGTTTTTCTGTCTGGTCCTCAGAGTTCATATTTATCTGAATATTTTTCAAGCTTTGTAGCATGGCTGCATTCAACTCATTGTGATCCTCCTGAGCCTTAGCCAATCTTTCATTATCTGCCTTGTAACTTTGCATCTCGACCATTAGGATTCTCATTATGGCTGCAAAATATGGGGGAGTCTCTTGCAATCTTGTCCCATTAGACTATGTCTCAGCATTTCCATCTTGGACATTTTCCCCCATATCATCTTCCTCGTACTCATTGGTGTTATGGGCATCATCATGCATGTTGTTGGTTCTTGTGGCTGAACCACAACTCACTTTACCCAATTGCACTATCTGGAATGATTCCTTTTCGAGGTGACTAGGATTCTACAAAATATGTTAATAACATGGTTGTTAGATGCATAAAATTCACATGAATCATACATTACTTACATTCACTTGGAAAAATCATACATTGACAACTTTTACCAAATCACAGAACTTTCTCTCATAACAACGACTGTCTGAGGGGGACGACGGGGGTTAAGGTGGTTGTGCCCTCGTTTATTTTTTTTGGTAAATACTTCAATTTCACGCAATCTGGTGCATAAAAAGGATACCATTTTTCACTTTTCATATCCATGAAATCCCACTGAAAACCTGCTGTTCCGTAGCAAATTTCAAAAATTTCACCCACTGCATCGGAAAAATTTTAGAATTTCACCCACTAAAGCGGCTCGATCCTTGTTTTCCATCCACCGTAGCGACTCCATTCTTTCTTTCTCATCCACCACATCGGCTCCTTCATCATCTTCAATCCATCACTGCACATCGGCCCAATCTTCAAATTTCTTCTACCGCACATTGGATCGATGTTCATCTTCCATCTTCTGTAGTGGCTCGATGTTCAACATTCTTCCACCGCACATCAGCTCGGTGGTCATCTTCCATTCACCGTAGCAGCTCAATTCTTCAGTTCCTCGTCTCTGTTGTGGCTCAAAACTCAACTTTCAGTCGTCGCTTCGTCTACTCAAACTTCAACTTTTGTCTGCTGTATTAGCTCAAAACTTCTTTTCCTCCCACCGCTGGCAGCACTTAGATGAATTTTTGAAATTTCTTCCATGTTGGATCCCTTCTAGTGAGCCCTTCTCATTTCCTCACACTGTTGCGGCTGCATTTTGGCAAGCCAAGCTACTTCCGTTGGCTCCCTCTTTAGATTTTGTCCGCCACATAACGACTCATTCTTTCTCTTGTCACCGCTGCCATTGTGGCTCAAACATATGTTGTATAGTGTTGTCGTGGCGGCCCTTCTTTGTCTTTCTCAGCCACCATGCAAGAAGAGGAATTTTTCAAACACTTAGAAAAAATTTACCTTCTTGTCAGCTCCATCTCTCCAATGCTAGCGTCGTGTCAGCTCCCTCTTAGAAAGCCAACCGCCAATGCGACTCCAATCTTGGCAACGTAGCCGCTATGCAATTTCCAACACTTCGAGAAATTTTTGAAAATTTCTCATATCTATTTCTCTTCCTATTGACCATAGAGGGTGATCCTGCCTCTATCAAATGCTCAATCTTGACCCATTTAGGCCCAAAGCTGTAACCAGTGCTCTGATACCACACTGTTACGTCCCCAACCCTTAATCCACGGAAAGGATCCAGAAACATCTATCAACCTGGGAAATCTAATCCCCATGAACATAATATAACAATTGCATTGAAATAAAACATTCATAAGTATAAATAGATGCATAATGGAATGCAGATGATATATATAGCGGAAGCAAATCATTCATTCAACACATTCATGCATTCAGCATGTTCATGATAATTTCATAATAATTCATAAGAAAATATAGTTGTAGAACTTAAATACACAAGAATACTTATCTTTGAAAAAATATCATCCCACAACCAGCTATGTCACTACAACGTTCCACCCAACCATAGTCCAGTGTCCTCTTTAATCTCTCAGCAACACTACCACCCTCGAGCTAGGCATGATCTTTCCCAAGGAATAAGGAACACTAGAAAAATTCACCCATAGTGAAAGATACAATTAAAATTTAGTCAAGCCAACACAGTTGGGTTTATCAGACTTACACAAGCAGTGGTTTACACTTAGCCAAATTCACATGAGACACAACCAAGCCAACAGATGGGTTTATCAGGCTACACCAAGCCATCCTTCCAGTTTGGTTTATCAGGCTTCCAAGGAGGTGGAAAGATAGACTACTAAGATAGTGAGCTCAACCCCAGAGCTATGAACACCCACACTAGATCTATCTTAATTTGTAAACAATTACACACCCAACAAATGGAAGCATTCCCTTCTTTGCTACACAGTCCCTCAGGCCATCCCTTTCCTTCCAGTGCTCTTCAGGGCATGCAAAGAAGAAAAATTTCCTTCTAGATTAGTCTGTGAGGTTCTTTCACGCACTAGATTTATCAAGCAATCTAGACTCTATTTCCATTCCTTCAATAAATTCAAATGCCAAACATGGATGCACACACAGTGATCTCAGTCCTAGGATTAATCAAAATGTAGCATATGGGAGGGATTACGTACACACACATAAATTTACAAATTTCTAAACATTTTTGGTGCCAGACCGACTGCTGTAGAAATACCAAAATGAAAATATTGCCGGTCTTTCAACAAAAATATACAAAATCATATTCATGGCAATTGTGTTTAGGACAACAACTAACAGACAGGGGAAAACATGAGAGAGAAAAAAATTGTCGAAAAGGGGAAAAATAATAACAAAAAAACAAAACGTGAAGGATTCAGATCACCAGACAAGGGAAAATTCCAGAAAGGTTCAGAATCATAATCGTTTTTGCTTCCTGGATCTTGCGTTAATGCTGAATTAGTTTTCCCAAAATGTTTTTCCATTGCAAAATCGTGAGGGAAGGTGAAACGCTGCTGCATGAGGGAAAGGTGGTTGTTTTTGGAGTTTTCTTGCCCAAGAAATTCAAAAAATGTTTTTTCCCAAAGTGGGGCTTTTCCCAATTCAAATGTCCCCACCCTTCCAATCCCCTAGTCCCTCATCCTTAGGAAAAATCATGCCCCCATCTCATTTAGTTGCGTTCACATAGCCGACTGTGGGTTTTAATTAAAATTGCAATTTTAACATAATGTTCAGTTTTTAATGTTCAACCAGCATAAAAAAATACCATCGGCCACACCTTAATTGCCAAAAAATAAATACTAAATCGATGGTGGGTATTTTTCCTAGCTCCACATCATGATTATTTACATCATTTATTTAAGTGCAAGAAGGTCAAAACCGTGGTGTTACAATTAAACACACTCTTGCAAAAACGTAAATAACACACTCTAAGAACAAAAAGAAACCAAATTAGAAATCATGTGTTGTGGGTGCAAATTGCTACAAAAATAGTACAAAGCAAAAGCAAACTAGTACTAAATAAAAAAATAGTGCTTAATGAAAACAATCCAAACTTACACTACAAACATGTCAAACAAATGCAAAATAATAAACTAAATGAAAAGCACACTTGCATAAAAACAAACTTGCATAATATAAATACTCTTGTAGAAAATGAAAGAACTCTTTACAGAAATTAAACGCTCTTGCGGGAAAAGTAAATCATACTTTGCGAAAAAAATGAACACACTTTGCAAATAGGAAATTTATTTGCATGCAAATGGAACAACAAGGATTTGGGGTGACCCACCAAAGTGGATGCGCCAGGTTGTTACATCACATAAATTTCCTAGTGAATACATCATTGCGTCTTATTGTTTCCCCTCCCCCTTGTTGTGTAATATAAAATCAACCTCTCTACCTACCTAAACTTTGATCCCCTTTTTACACCTCCCTGACAACGATGCCAAAATGTTGGTGCATAGTATTAAGCGATTAATAAAAGAAAATAACTCATAATCCTAACACCAGAGAAGCTCAACACTATAGTAGAGTGGAAGACTTAGCTCAAGAACCATGTGCCATGTGTTGGTGTGTAGTATTAAAGAATTAATAAAATATCCAACGATTTAATGTCAACCCAGAGATATCGTAAACTTATGAGGTATACAGAAAATAGATCTAGGGTAAGAGTAACACTAATTTAATCTAACAATGACTGAAATAAAAAACACATGCGACTGAAATTGAAAACATATGCGACTGAAATCTAAGAAAACATGTGACCAAATTAGTCTAAAAAAAAACATGCGACTGAAATTGAACCTAGTTTACAAAAGAAGGAAAATGCATGAAAATAAATTTAAATCTAGGAGAGGATGAAGTTGCATAAAATGAAATTAACTATGAAAACAAGAAATCCATTAACAACTCAAAATAACAAATCTATTATGGAGAAATCAAAATTTTTACTCTAAAACATCAATCCTATAACAAAATTATAAGATCCATGACTAACTCTCAAAAATACTTTACATAAATTATTTCCCTACTTCCACACCACTAAAGAGGCCTCCACTACTCCCAAATGAAGAGAGAGTACTCTTACTTATACATGAGTTGCTTTGAAAAGAGGATAAATGTAGATCCACTTTTCTTTCAACTTATTTTCCATAATTACAAAATATTTATCCCTTCAAATCCTCACAAATCCTCTCATGATAATCCTCTTTGGAATTATCTTGAATAATTGTCTCCAAATCTTGAAAAGATGGAGGAAATATTTGAGAAGCTTTTGAATAATCCATTTGTTGAAAATCTTAAATATTCCTACACATCACAAAGGTCACACAACTTTGAGATATAAATGAAAACATTTTAATTTTCTAATATTTAATCATAAATTCTCTTAAAATACTTGAAAATAAATAAATTGGAAAATAACAAGGTAACCCATATTTATTTATGAAAATGGTGTAAAGAATGGTTCATGGAGTGATGAATATGGATGAATGTGTGGAATAGTTAAGGGAAAATAGTATGAAAATGTGACATTTGGGTGACCCAACACCATGTCAGCCTTGGAGGTATTACAAACTTGTCCATCTCATAGAAAATAACTATTGTCCAACATTGGCGCAGTCGATCCAAATGATACTGGTTTTAGCACCTTTGACTTAGAACAGTCAACAAGTAGGATTTCATCACATGTCTCTTTTCATATTGAAGTGTTATCACACGGGATGAATATTTTTAGAACTATTTTAAATGAAGGAGCCTCTACTTGTGTCATGTCAATAGGATGTTGGAAATATTTAGGATCACCCACTTTGAAATCATCCCACACAATACTTAAATCATTTGATGGACACTCGTTCCCACCTCATGTACTCATTACTACTTACCCAATTGAATTGGGAGATAAAATAGTTCAAGTCGATGTTTAGGTAGTGGATGCACCCATAGATTACAATGTGATAATGGGACGTAGTTCGATACATGCAATGAAGACAATATTCTCTTTGGTATTCTGTGTAATTTGGTTCCCCCATCAAGAGAAAATTGTTACAATCAACCAGTTAGATTACTGCACACCTTAAACCGATATCCACTCAAATGTACCTTTTGTGGGAAATTCAAAAGTAGTGATTGAAGATGCAGGAGTTGAAATTTTCAAATACTTTTCCCTCATGTGAATCTTCACAATACCACAACCAAAATCTACCCCTCAAACTGCTCAAGTTTTCACCATTATGTCATACGTTAACTTTCCATTAACCGTTTTGACCAAATCCACTACAACGATGCGTTCCACATCATCAAATGGAACTACGGTAGAGGACATACAAGTTCAAACTACTGAAGGAAAGGAAATATATTCAAAAAATAATTGATGAAACTAAGAGTAGTACACCTTTGTATGCTATAGAAACATCATGTCAAGCTATTCAAAATGGCTCATCAGACTTGGATCAAACTCTTGTTTCGAAGGAGGAATATAATCTGTACACATTACTTGTATGGCCTATCGATACTCCCAAAACTCATGACCTCTTTGATCAAAACATTTAATCTGATGAAGCTATCATGGAAGTCATGAATATCTCAGAATGACCCTAGGAGGGCTTGTATCATCAATCATCATTTCTTTCTAAACCGGTTTCATTAGAGGTCAAACCTGAAATTTTTTATCTTTATGATGATATGGAAAGGTACCAATTCCATGTCCAAACACACAATGTGATTTCAGAAGGAAATTTGGAAAACATTTAAAAAACCATTCCTATCAATATATCCATCAAGCCTGGCATCATTAAGAATATCAATACAGGTGCCAACTTCTTTCCAGAGTAAATCACACAATATACTACTCTATTCAAAGAGTTTCATGATGTTTTCGCTTGGTCATATGAATAAATGTGAGGAATCGATCGTAGTATTGCCGAACATGATATAAAAACCTATCCAAATATCAAACTTATACGACATAAGGTACGTTTAGTAAGTCCTAAAAAATCCACTACCATAAAAGTACAAGTAGAAAATTTGTTGAAAGTTGTCTTCATTTAGCATATACCTTTTACTGAATGGGTTTATAATCCCTTTCTTGTTAATAAAAAACAAGGCACAATCTGATTCTGCACAGACTTTAGGGATTTATATTTGGATTGTCCGAAGGACAGTTATCCCACACTATTCATTGATAGGATCATAGACAAAGGTGTCAGTAAAAATACCTTTTCATTTAGGGATTGAGTCTCTGGTTAAAACCAAATTCATATTAAGAATGAAGAGGAACATACAATAGCTTTCATATGCCCATGGGGCACTTTTTCATATCAAAAAATGACTTTTGGCCTTAAAACACAGGGTTACTTTTCAAAGATCCATGTCATATGCATTCCATGATATTAAGAAAATCACCAAGGTCTATCTCAATGACTTAATAGCCAAATCTAGAATAAGAGTTGAACGTTGTGCACATTTACATGTTGTTTTCCTCCGATGCTGTCAATATAAAATTAAATTGAATCACCATAAATACATTTTTTCATGGAGTATGGGATATTACTTAGTTTCATTGTGTCCAAGGATGGGATATGGGTATATCCCCTTGTTGGTAATAACTCCCGATTCTAATTAATTATTCAAATGCAAATGCCTATATTTATACATTTCATGAGGCGGTTGATTACCAGCCTCTTCGCCTTCCTAG
>LPNX010538472.1:0-40865 GCA_001517045.1 Pseudotsuga menziesii
GTCCTATTTTGTGTCAAAAGCTGCCTAAGTCACTTTTTTGTCGTGCTCACTGTTCAAGGATTAAACCTTTGTCGGCCATTCTGCAGTTGCCTTGACCTTTTTGTGTCGGCCATTCCCTGGTATCAGTTCGTTACATCGTGTCTTCAACGGTCCTTTTTGTGAAATTTCAGTACCATTTCCAGATCCATTTAGTCTTTGATTTACCTCGTGTTGGATGATGAAGGATGCCTTAATGCCTTCCTTCCAATGGATCTCTTCCTATCGACTGCACCACATCTTGCTCTGGGAATGAGATTTAGAGTTTTATGACAGTACCTTGGGAATTGTTGTCCTCAATGGCAATTTCCTCGCTATTGGGTAGTGGGGATACCTTAATGTCTCCTACTCGATGGATTCTTCAAGTGTTCAACTTCAAGTCCTTGTAATCACACTTGTTAGAATGTACTAGGTACCTTGGGGACCATTTTCATTAATGGTGGTTTCCCTCGCGTTTGTTAACGGTTTTCATTATTGACCGGTAATCAAATGGTTTCCTCCATGTTCGACTTCAACTCCTTTATTCACATGGTTAGGATTCGTACCTTTTTTGGGTGGTTTGGATTGAAGACCTTGGGCCGACAGTAGCATTGTCATCTTTTGCTATTGCCCAAGTTGCGCAAGACCTTGTTATACTTTATATGACATTTTGTTGAGACATAGATCCACCTTGTATTTTTGTGGCTACGATCGATTGTTGAGCATGGATCCACCCTTGTTCATTTGTGGCCATGGCTCCTTTAGATTTGATATGGTGCCTTTTTGCATATTGAGCGACCATGATAGTTTCATCAGTTATACATATGTTGGATCCTCCTATATCCTTATGGCGATGTTTTGTATATGGACTTGTATGTACCAGAGATCAGTTTTTCTGACATTTATCTCTCTTACAGGTATCTTCACTCGAACCTTTTGATCTTGGATTCTCTGCTCTCTCCATACTCAGCTCTTTCCTTTATAATGTATTTCGGCTATCGTCTTCCCCTCTAACCTCACACATTAGGGGGCATCTTTTATACACCAGAATGGCACCTCTCCGTCCGAGTGTCGATTTTCCTTATGTCGGCACGCAAAAGGACACTTATGGATTGAGGTTTGCCTAGAATACTATAGCTTGGATTTTATGGAATACATTTCTGCCTTCATCTCTGCCTATGACCACTTTTCCATGATTTCGTCGCATGTCGGCACTTCATGAAAGTCACTGAAAAAACACCTATCTTGGAGGACCCATATCTTGAGTTCTGTAACTCCATTTGACCTCATTTCTGCACCGTTGGAAAGGTATTTCAGTTAGCTAAAACTTTCCTTTACAACACCAGCTGTGTGCATGGACGACCTCTGCAGCTGTGTGCGCAGAGGGTTTTTGTAAGAAGATTGAGAAAAGATCTGCAGCTGTGTGCGTAGAGGCCTACTGCTGTGTGTGCGGCTGTTAAGGACTGAAAGGGATCTGCAGCTGAGTGCGCAAATCAAACTGTGGTTTTGTAGCAAGTTGGATAAAATGTAGTTTGTGGACGTAGCCCCTACACTGGGGGTGAACCACGTTATATTTGGTGTTGTGGTTTCTTGTGTTGTTTCTATTTATTTTGTCTTTTATGCATTAATAACTGTATACATTTGATAACTTAGATCACTGCTAATAAATAGCTTCGCTGTGAATTCCCTGTAGTGGGTTAAGCAAGTCACAGTTGTTTATCTATCTGCGAAGTTGTATAAAAGTGAATGACACAGCTGTGTAATTATTGATTAATAAGTTAGTAAAGGCTAAGGTACAGTAATATCCCTCTCTGCTTGCAGAAACCTGATTCTGCGGCACCCCATTGTTGTTTCGGGTGAGACTGCAACCTGTGCGCAGGTTGTTTCCGAAAGGGCCAACACAGTGGGTCTTTTGTTGGTGCGACTTAAAATATTTAAACCCGTTTCTGCCCTATTTCCAACAGTGGTACCCCAAGCCATAGTAATTTCTCTCCATAACACAGAGACCAAGGGAAAGGCCACAAAAAACACAACCAATACCATTTACATGATCTCTAGCACCAGTTTCCCTTCCATCTCATCGGCCGTGGAAGATCCACCTGATCTACACCGGCACCAGTTATGGGATGACGGAGAGATCTGTAAGACCATCTCTGGTTTTACCCCATTCTCGTTAAACCATAGTGTGGAATTGGTTCTTCCCATAAAAGACCAGATTCCATCACCCTACCTTGCCAATGACCTTCATCTCAGTAAGGGGGCATACCTCTTCACCAACTCAGATGGTCGAATCTTGAAGAAGCCGCACAACGGGCTCCACCTCAAGAGAGCTTATGCTTAATACCACCACTATGAGTCCCTTATAGCGTATTTTTCTTTTTTTCTTGGTTTTCAACTTTTTTTTTACCACAAATCAGGCGCAGCATGATCAGCTACTAGTCCAAAGTCACCAGTAACCGGTTTGAGACACCTCTCACACATCCAGGCCCAAATGAGACCACCATCTCATGTTTAATAAGTCAATTTCAGGACCATTTCCCACAAGTCACCTCAATTCACAAGCCATGACATAATGATGTGAGTATCTACAGACCTGTACTTGTATCACACCTCTCGACCGCAACTCATGTGAGGTTTTGGGCCGCCGCCCGTTAAGGATTGTAATTTTAGCTTTTATTTTGTATTTTTAGCATATAGTCGTCTTTTTCGTTCACCGCACCTTACGTGGACCTCTGGACCACTGTCCACAAAACCATTTCTTTTTCTTACATATATTTGGCATATAAGTGCCTCTGGACTTGTACTCACATCGCATGTAGTCAAGCTCATCCACCATAACACACACACACACACTCTCTTGACCTCTGTCCGAGAGCCACCTCAGTTTGCATGCCTCTATCGCACTGACTCGCAGGCCTCTGCTGCAATCTATCCCACGCATGTATTGGTATGTTTGAGAGTCTTTTGCTCTGTCCATACTGCGGCAATGACCTTTGGACCTCTATCCACCGTCCTAACATGGGGAACCACTCGTGCCACCGCAGTCAGTTGACCACATTGGAGTTTCATTTAAGATCTTTTCTGACTCCTTAAAACAATGAAAAGATCACCGAGTGCAACTGCTTCCTTTCCCGCTTGCTAAAGTATAGGAAAAGGCATCTACATTGTCTCATTTACCTCCTTTTGTGGACCATGTAGACCATCAATTGAAAAGGACCTCCTTGGCACACTCAAGCCAAGACCATACCCCTCTGCATACTTTTATGCTTTCTCGGGTAGAGGGGCCGCACTTTACGAAAAATCCTGCGACCGGTTGTTGTTAAGCTCTTTTTCAGCCGTCTCAACAAGAAAAGATTGCCAAGCAAACTTGTTTTCTTTCATGCTCGTAAAAGTATGTGAATGACCATCCAACCAGTATAGGTTTAACCTTTTCCAGCCTGATTGTACTACCAACAGCAAAGAAGTCTCTCATCCCCTCTAGGATGGGCGAGCTCTCTTATGTATACTTTTATCCTTTTTCGGGCACAGGAGACTACCAATGAAAAAGAGCCCCCCCTGGAGTCTTCTTTGTGCTTTCAGACTCTCTAAAATTGAAAGCACCAACGAGCATTTACCTTCTCAAGCTCACAAAAAATCCACGAGATCGTACCACAACAGTGTCCCTAGACACCACCCCACAAAAAATAGTTTGGCAGCATTCCCACATTGGGTCGCCTTTGTATAGAGTACTCTCTAATGTGTCTTCCTTGGATCCCATCAGTATCAAAAGTGTCCACCTCCTCCAAGTATTTCCCATCTGCAGCGACATTCCTGGTATTACAGCTATGATTCCATTCCCACAAGTAAGTTTCATTTGCTGCCTGGTCCACCTTACCGTCATACTCTGAACAAAAGGAAGTTTGAGTCTCCGACACCCCCCCTGCCCCTACTCAGTTCCTTCCCTTCCCTCCCCTCCCCACCCAATTTAGTGATTCATTCCGCAGATTCCTTCACACCTTTCACTTATCCACCTCACGCTCCTGTTCAAGGAAACATCATTGCCTTGACTAGGGGCAAGTCTCCCTCTGTCGACGCCAACACACATATTCCAGAGGATAAACCCAGAGGTCCCTGTACCTTGGTTTCATTAACATCATTGATGAGTTCCTTGGACCACTTGAGAGGAGTTTTTAGTGCCTCTTGGGATGGTTGTTTCTCATGTGCTTGACTTCAACTCCATCATCGCACCGTTGAGATTCGTACAGGGTTTGTTCCGCACAATACTTGGTCGAAGACCCCAGATGTCACCTGACTCTAGCACATTGGTGAGTCCACTCGAGGGACCTAAACAGGTTATGTCCCTTGTGATTTTTGGGTTGCGTTGCAGATAGTGCCCAGAATCCCAAGCAGTGCTTCGATATACCTTTATGATTGATACAACATACTTGTACCGCAGAGACTCTGACTCTCAATCAGCGAGTCCACATAGCTATGTAAACGGATCCAGCAAACCGTCAGTCATGAAGATATAGCATTCCATGAGAATTCCATGGGTCCAATGTACCAAATCAGTATTGTATTTAGCCTCACATGGAGGCAACCATCATTGTAACAATAGTTGTATATGATTGACTCTTGTATTTTAGAGCATAGATCAAATTATTCTTTTAAAATTTTCACAAGCATGGGGATGCCCGCCTTGTCCATATACATGTCACACATTTATTGTATCTCACCCATTGATGGGAACCATATTAATACAAAACAAAAATCCACCATTCCTCAGCCCCGGAAGCACCACCTCTACACAAAAAATCCTATGATGTCTGTCGGCCATACATTGAGCTCCTACCCTCACACATCAGAGGGCACTCTGTTAACCAAAAAATCCCCCACATAGCTCTCAATGGCCTACACCACCTAAGGACACCATCTCACAACACTCATTTCATTCCATCAAACCTTCCATTCAACCCCCACACCTCCAAAAGAGCCCAAGGATGAATAAAAGGGCTAAAAACCCCAAAGAGGAGCCCAAAATAGCCCCCTAGGAGCTAAAGCCCTCAAAAAGGGGCTAAACTTAGGGTGGAAGGGGCTAAAGCCCCAAAAAAGGGGCTAAAGCCATAACCAAGGGCTTAAAACCCTAAAACCCCTTGGAAAAGCTATAAAAGGAGGGTGGGGGGTCACTCTCAAAACACCTCTCCCTTGCCTATTGTTACGCTGCCCGTGGATTCTTTGAGACATTTACCTCTCAAACCACCCACATTCCCTCTCTTCTACATTCATTCCCATTTCATCCATTGCTCCCCCAACCAAGAGAGAGAGAGAGGCTTCCAGGAGCTAGGTAATGGTGGCCCATTACCCACTAAGAGAAGGTATATTTGTGTTTTTTGTGTTTACTTCTTAGTTATTTAGATTGCTTTGAATTCTAACCATTGTTTCTTGCAGGTTTTGTTTAACATTGTCTGCAGGTTTCTCCATTGTAGCTTAGGTTTGTTTTGCAAGGTTTAAGGAGGCAGAACCCTAACCCATTTTTTGCAGAGGGGTTCACAAAGCTTCCACTTCTTCTTTCTGTTCTTGCTTCTGCATTAGTTTAGTTTTGGTTTTCTGTCGCTAGATTAGCTTAGTTTAGTTTACTGTTCTATTTACTTGCATTTCCATTTCGTTTTTCCTGTTTTCCAACAGTAGGAACCTACCCTTGTGCCCTATAGGCACAAGTGAGCTATTCCTGCTCCTACAGTGAGGAGAAATCCTCACTACAGCTTTGGCAACCATACCAGGTTGATCCCACAGGATCCCTGGTCCAAAATTTTCATTTTTAAGTTTTTAAAATTTTTGCCCTAGTTTTTCAGGAATCTTATGTTAAATCTGTCTTAAATCCTATTTATTTCCTGTTTTAACCATTGTCGAAGCCTCTGCTAGGCCAAACCGAGTCAGACTGACCCTAATACCAGTTACTGTTGACCAGATCTGATTCTGTCTCACCAAAAAACCCCATTCTGGAGCAGGGCGCTCTTATCGGGGCAAAATTTGAGATGGGGGCGCTCTTAATGAGCAAATAGGTGTGTCCAAGGTGCACTTAATTCCCCGATAAGCACGACCTTAGCCCAGAAATTCAAGTTGCGGCTGTTTTTTCATTCTGTGTGATGCCCTCACTCATTTTTGAAAAAATCTCACGCCCCCCTCGCTAGATTTGGTCAAAAATGTGTGGCCTGTCACACAAAAGTTGAATTTAAGATTAATAGATAGTAATTTTTAGTTTCAGAGGACTGTTAGTGCAGCCCAGCCGCCTCTGTCCACCATTGCAGGTTATTTTCAGTTTCAGTTTGTATTTTCTGCAAATAATTTCATGAACAATGTGTAAATGTTAAATGAACCATTAAGGCTTAATAAAATGAACAAGTCTAACTAAAAATAACTTAAAAATAACCATGTTGCTTCCCCCTTCCTCGTCTACCCAGTCATCACCCTCCGGGGTATTCTGGGATATGACAAAGGGAAAGCTCATATAGCTCTAGGCACTCCATGATATTTTTCCCAAACCACTAAAACCGGGTAACCTGGAAGGTAGACGGGGTAGAGAAGGAGGGATTCTCACGGTGGTAAGTGTCCTCCCTGTTGACCAACCTAGCATCTAGGAGGTGACCTGAGGATCTACGGATGGGCTTAGTCCCATTGTGTTGAGATCCCAACACCGTATCTCGGTTGAAGAAGAATATTACTGTGATGTAGACATCTAGTTAGGCCAGCAAACATTCAAGGTTAATCACTATACTTGCTTAGAAATTTCTGTTTATGCTTGCATACAAAACCATGACATAAAATCTACCAAGATGAATTCATAAACCATATTGCAGCAACCAAATACCAAAAAAAAAAAGCAAACCAACACACCATACCAAATAATTAACCCAACTCAGTTCATGACGCTGAGTAAGCCTTAAAATTTACCAAATTTACACTAAGTTCAATCAATTCTATAGTCTTTGGGGACATAAGTCCCTGACTGCTTCAACTATGGGAAGTACTTGGGATTTGCCCAGAAACTCATTGTGAGGAGTACCATAGGAACCCCAAAGTAGTTTTCCGCTGAGAGGAATTGCCAAGCGAAATGGGCAACGACCCCTTCCAATTGAGTAGAAGCACCTGTGAGGAACAAGCCAAGTGTTGTCTTCTGGTAGTCTTGGTGGCCGAGAGACCACCTTCAGCCAATAGGAAGCTATGGAAAGCAGGGTCCAAATCTCATACCCACCAATTTCATACACAAAAGCAAACACAATTGATCCTCCATGATCTTCCTCATGCCTAAGAGGTGAACCACCACCATTTGGAACACTTGATCGACACTGTCGAAGCCGTTCTCAGTGATCTCCCACACCATTAGAGGGCCACACCACCTCTGATTCTGATTCAGACCTGTATCAATCTGAACCAGACCTCCACACTGCACCATCAAGTCCCATGGCTAGTGCAAACCCAGATCCATTTTTCGTCCTAACCTTAGCAAGTGGACCCATGTCCACATCACAACCTATCACCCACAACTTGGCAAGTGGCCCAAGCACAGTCATGCAGACTATCATTATCCAACTTCCACCACCCATAGTGACCAGCCAAGCTGGCCTAGTGGTAACACACGGGGGTAGTGGCCCCTCCACACACACTCCCCTTCCTACCACATAGGGGGGCAATACACCGACCACCTACATTTCCCTTACTATCATACATGGGGGCAATGCCCTCACCACCCATACCGCCCCCCACATATCACTTGGGGGCATTGGCCCATCTGCAATGGTGCCACCACAAGCCCCCCAGCTATCCAGATGCACTATGCACTTGCAAACCCCACCCCCATTGTAGCCCCATCCCACATTAACTTGGGATCAAATCTTCCCTTCATGGCTCATCTGAACTTGCTTGATTTGGATAGATTAACAAACAACCCCATCCGCCACCAAGCTTTTTGGCCACCTATGCCAACTAAGATGCCATCACACATCCCCAAGTTTGAAGGCAAAGCGGAGGAATGTCCCCAAAACCACATAATGATATTCCATCTATGGTGCTCATCCAACATCATTGTAGATGACTCCATCAGGCTGAGGCTGTTCCAATGCACCCTTACAGGTGCTGTAGCCAAATGGTACATTGAGCTGTCGCAAGCCAAGTATCCGATTTCAACTCCCTAGCCTTCATGTTCCTACAGTATTTCCAACTCCCTATCAGATATGACAAGGGGTTGGAGATCCTATTATGTCGGTTATCGTCCTCTTCTTCCTATCGAGCGAATTATCTAAATAAATTTCTTGCATATTTATACAGTTGTTTTTGTTTAACCGGATCAGGGTAATCATTCTTTTCTTTTATTTTGCTTATTCGTGGGTTATCATTTGCAATTTTTGTCCCTTGTCGGGTTACTATATGCAGATTCTTTGTATTGATTATATCATGTTTTTGCACACACGGCAAGACATTAACATTTTTCTTCTTATTTATTTTATCAAGCATAGTAGGGCAGTCCTCTAATGAGTGATACCCTACTCCACAACTAGTACAGAATTTTAAGTCAGGTTTGTGCTTGTATGGACAGTCTGCATAATGGTGTCCTTCTTTGTAACATGTGAAACATTGGATGGGCTGACATGGTCGGTTGTCATGATTCCCTGAGAATCGACCTCGACCTCCATATCCTCCACGTCGGTTGTCGAGTTGGCCATGGCGTGATTTTTCGTTTCACAGATAGCACACCAAGATGCCTTACCATTTTTCAAGTTAAACGAACAATATTTTGTCGTATGATCTTTGTGGTCTTTGAAAATGTCGCAAGAACACTTTGTTTGCACAAATCAAATGTCTTGTCGACTGATATCCTGTTGATAGTTGTCTTTTGAATGTCCAGCCATTGAGCATTCATGCATCAAATATCCTGACTCTTAAGGTTTATCTCTTTTAACGATTTTTGCATGATCTCGAGTTGTTCCTCCAGTCTATCATCCGTGGGGTATGCTGAAATATCTTCATCCATCTCTACTTGTAGAGCTTTAGTAAGCGCATCTTCATAGGTTTTGAATGTTTCCAGACTTATGTGTCAACGAATTTTCTGTGACAGACCTGCAAGAAAGCACTGGATTAATAGTTGCTCATCGATTACATAATCCAATTGGTTGAGAAGGTCTTTCCAGCATTTTTCGTAGTTGCGGACAGTTTCTCCTGACTTTTTTGATGTTGTCTTCATTTTCTTAGCTGCCAAATGTTTTGCATCTGGAGTTTTAAAGAATGACAAAAAATGCGCTTTGACTTATGCTTTAGTTGCTCGGGGGGTTCTTTTAGAAAAGTTCATATACCATGTTAATGATCTTTTCCTTAAATCACCAATGAACTGCGCCATCTGTCTATCTTCATATGTGACTTGGTTTGCCTCCCATGTCGACTCGCAGATGAACCAATGTCATCTAGGGTCCTCATCACCCTCATAGAGAGGGATACGCGCTGATCTATGACCCATTTCGGATTCGTTGTCGCTGTCTTCTTTAGGAGGTGGCGGTGGTGGGGTTAGTGAGAAAATTTGTTTATCTTTTTGTGCATAGCTGTTGTTGACATAACTCTCATTTCCATATTTTTTTTGTTTGTCGTTTCTTCTTCGACAACCAGTCGGTCGAGGTCGACTTCTCTTGTCGATGTCCAACTACAATTGTTTGTCTGCAGCTCCGATTTTTTTGTATTCTCCAAAGCTATATTTGGTAGGGGGTGTGCTCCTTCATGTGTCGGGTAAAGTAAGTGGATACTTTGGTTGGAGGGGTACACTTGAAGCGTGACCCAATTTCCTTCTTTTGGTCAACGGATAAGTAGGTGATTATCATTGTTTATCTCGTCGTCTAGTCGGCGCCATATACCAAACTCACCAGCTCTTAGTTTGAGGTCCTCTTCGACAATGGATTGTATCATGGTACTCAGATTCATTGGAGATAGAGGTCTTACCTCCTGGGGAATTTCTATTTGGAGAGCTTCTCGCTGCTCTATCCACAACTCTTCTTCCATAGGTGACGCTTCTTCTTCCACGCCTTCTTCTTGTCGATCATGACCTGACTCTGGCAGATTTCTCTCTTGATCTGCCACCCTAGTATTCATTCCTATTTGCAGTGCTAAAGCTATTTCTCTTCTTTCTTCCCTTCTTTGTAGCCTCTTCTCCTTCTCTATTTTCTGTAAATCCACCGTACCTTTGTGTGACATTGTCCGCTCGATTTCATTTTTAGGTTGAATTTTCATTGTTGGTGAATGTTATCTCTTTAGTTGACTAGAATCCTCTCCACTTTACCCCAACATATGACCAACTACCGCCCCATAACCTACACGATGCTTTAGAAATCTCGGATAGTTCTGTTTACTTGCTTAGGAAGTATTCCCACTCCCTTTCGGCAATGAATTTCTCCCACTTCTTTTGTTTCTCCACCTAGTTAGTATTTTGTGGTGGTTCGCGTAGTAATGGACGAGATTCGACAATATGACCCACTCCTTTTTCTATCAATAACTTGAACAACAAGGTCAATAGGGAACATAGGAATTGCTCGATAAGGTCTGTATAGAATTTCTTCTTAATGGTTTCCACCGAAGTTCTTTCTTCTATAGCTTGTTCCTCACAGAATTCATCGGTGATCTTTTCAAACCACTCCGATAGGTTTGTCCTTCCCCCTTGAATCAGTTTTTCTAGCAGTGGTTGGTCCTTATTCACTTCCGGATTTTTCATCCAAAATTTTCTTCAAAAGTTGGGGTACCAATTCTACAAACTTCTCATGAGTCTCGGTAAAGAACATTTCTTTGGCTTGAGTAGTCATTAATCTGTTTCTTAATGCATAATTCTGCAAGTAGTTTTCTATTTTACACTCCCACCAATCCTTAATCTCCTAGTCTGATAGCATCTGCTTGTATACATCTCAGACATGTACTACCAGCAACGGAACCAATGTTGTAATCTCACAGATCACATAGGGTTACCAATAATACACATTAAAATCATACATACATAACAGAGACAAGAGATAAGAACACGTAGGTAGAATAACATATTATATTATAGTGAAAGGGTCCATACAATACAAAGAACTGAACCAAGTTCTCATCTGGCTCAATAGCCTAATATATATGAATTACAAACAGTTACAAATAACTACCTGTCGGTTCGGTCAACCGACACGACCTTATATGGCCGACCTAATCTCTAATTAGTCAACTAATCGACTTAGTCGACTGTCATTCTAGCCGGTTTTCATTCTAGTTAGCTTACTGACTTTCTCCTCCAACAAACCCATAGAAAGCGACAACCGTTAAGGCTGAAGTAACAAAACTATTAAAAGTTGGTTTCATATACTCCATTTCTTTAAGAGAATGTGTATCTAACCCAGCCTTGGTGGATAAAAAGAAAAGAACCATATGTATTTGTATGGATTTTAGAGACCTAAATAAGGCATGTCCTCATCATAACTACCCACACCTTTCATAGATCAAATAATTGATGCATGCACGGGTAACGAAGTCTTATATTTTATGGATGGCTTCTCATGATATAATCAAATTCAAATGAAACCTGAGGACCAATATAAGACTATATTCATATTCCCCTTGTGGTACTTTCGCGTATAAAAATATGTGGCATTGGCTTGAAGAATGCTGGGCCTACCTTCCAATGGTCTATGAATTTCTCTTTTCATGACATAAAGCACATTGTGAAACCTTACTTAGATGATTTTCCAACTCATTCCAGAAAAAGAAATGATCATTTGAATCATCTTCATTTGGTGTTTGAAAGGTGTCACCACTATAATATTCGCTTAAACGCCCACAAGTATGTATTTTGTGTCGAGTTTGGATGACTTTTAGGTTTTGTTGTTTCCAATAGGGGTATTAGGGTCGATCCTTTGAAAGTTGAGGCAATTATTATTCTGCCTCCTCCTCGAACTATTCAAAAACTTCAAAGTATACAAGGTAAGTCTAACTTTCTTATATGTTTTATAGTGAATTATGCCAAGCTAAGGGTTTCATGTGCTTTCTTAAGAAAGAAACCCCTTTTATATGGGATGAATCCTCTCAACATTCATTCGAGGCATTACAGAAAGCATTATTATCAGTTCCACTGTTGCATCCAACAGATTACACCAAGGATTTTATATTGTATCTAGCTGCATTAGACTCTACAATTGATGTTGTGTTGGTTTAAGAAGATGACAAGATCTAGGAGCACGTCATCTATTATCTCAGTCTAGATTTGGCTGGACTTGAACTAAGATATTCACATGTCTAGAAGTTGGCCTTGGTGGCAGTGTATGCTGTTCAAAGGTTGCACCACAACATATTACTCATGACAACTACTGTGGTCATAGATGTAAATCCATTTCAATACATTCTATCCCAATAAATGGATTTTCATACTCCAAAAGTTTGACTTAGATTTTCAGTCCACTAAATAAAAAAAAATCCTTAGTATTCGCGAAACTTATCTCTGAGTTCCCAAGCGACAAAAGTATAATGACATAAGATGAATCGTTTCCTGATGGACACATCTTCTTAATTTCGACCGATGATCCTTGTTACATAGATATTTTCATATATCGCCATACTTTGAAATGTCTGGTGACCTTCTCCCGAGAAGAGCGGCGAAAGTTATGACTAAATGCAAAAAACTACCTCATTATCGCATATAACTTGTATAGAAGAGGGGTAGATTCTATTCTATGTCATTTCCTCACTCACAAGGAGGAAAATTTTGTCCTAAATGATTCTCATAGTGGAGCGTGTGGGGATCATTTATCTGGCCCACCATCTTCAAATATTGCATGGAAGCTGTGAAACACTATCATCCTTCTTAGCTTTACACCAGAAAGATGTGGTCGCATCCCGCTCCTTTACATCCCATCATCACAGTAGGGCCCTTAACCAAATGGGGGATAGATTTCATGACCTACAACCCAGTATCTGTTGGGGTGCATAAATACATCATTGTCGCTGTAGACTACTTTACCAAGTGGGAAGAGAAAATGCCTACATTCAAATCTGAGGGTGATAAAACAAAAAAAATTGTATTTAATCAAATTATTGCTAGATTCGGTATCCTGAAGTAGATTTTCATGGACCATGGAAGTCACTTTCAAAACAAAATGATGACCAAATTGACTACTTTTCTAGGGTTTAAACAAGATAACTCGTCTTCCTTTTACCCACAGGCAAATCGATAAGTAGAGGCCGATAATAAAACGTTAAAAACCATTCAAAAGAGGAGTATTAATGTAAGTAGAAAAAATTGGCATATCATGTTGTATCCTGCAGTTTGGGCGTATCGAACGACAGTCAAGACTACCATAGGGTTATCCCCTTTCCAACTTGTTCACGAGGTGGAAGCAGTTACCCCTATAGAATGCAAAATTTCATCGTTAAAAATCGCAAGAAATATGATACCCAAAACTTCTGACATAGAAGAACATTTTGTGCATCTATAGCACCTATATTAACAATGCAGAGATGTGCTTACATTGAATGAAGCACACAAGGCTTGGGTAAAAAACCAGTATGACAAAGATGTAAAACCTAGGGTTTTTTATGAAGGAGAACTTGTCTTGGTTTACGACCAGGATAAGGAACCCTTAGGGGAAGGAAATTTCAAGTCCATGTGGTTAGGTCTATATGTTGTGTTTGAAGTGCTGAAAAATGGTGCTTATGAACAGGTGGACTATGATGGTCATAAGTTTCCTGAGCCCCAAAACAGTCTCTACTTGAAAAAGTATTATGTTTATGATATGTGCTTTTTCTTGTACATATCTATATAACTTTGTAATTAGTTATCTTTTGTTAGTGTTTCTTACATAAATATGTTGTTGTTTCATATGTCGATGGAGAGGTTCATAGGATTCACCGACGGTGCAAGCCGTCACACTTGTAACATGCATTCAGCTGCATGGGTAATCTATGCACCTACATGACAACTAGTTACCTGAGGAGGTGCTTATTTAGTTATGCAACTAATAATATGGATGAATACAACGTAGTCATTTAGATACTAAGAGATGCCAATTTACATGACATTATGTGTTTGGAGGTCAGACTTGACTCCCAATTAGTAGTCTCTTAGCTTGATGGAGATGATCAAGTGACACATCCTACTCTACTGCGTTAGTTCCTATGTGCTAGATTAATTGAAAGATAGTTTGATTACATTATATATAAGCATGTTTCAAGGAATAAAAACACATTAATTGGCTCATATGAAAATTATATCTTAGATTGGAAGTTTTCATGTACATTGTAAAAATGTTCAAATGAACACATAGAAACACATGTAAATAAGTCAACACACACACACACACACACACACATGTCAAATAGGTCCATATAAATCGAGTCCTTGTCCAAAAAGATCCAGTAATAACTACATCAAAATACAAGAAATGAGATCACATTCCACCTAGATGCTAAAAAACTATGGAGGATATGTAGTTGCCTTTGTAACAACCTCTCGATAGCACAGGACGATCCTAGACACCTTCCTAAGAAGGCATCCATGAAGGAGGCACCCCCACTACATGCTCCTGCATATCAATGGGAATCCTCTCCATCCTCAAAGTTGGAATATCACGAGTGTTATAACTAGACCTTGTTCTTAGTTTATCTATTCTTTTTGTCATAATTTTCAACCATTGGTTTAAAATGATTTTACATTTTATGTTAATTTTAAGAATTTTTGACAATCAATAATTTTTGTTGGATTTAATGCTTTTAATGATTGAATTTTTTCATTATTTTAGTTTTAAGGTTTGTCTTTTGGGATTATTAGTTAATATGTATATCTTTAAGCTTTCAAAAACTTATAATAAAAGTTTATTCCAAGTTTTTCTTTATAATCTAACCCTCATTTTTTAGTCCAAATATTTTCATTAGGAGAATCCTGTAGCAGCTATGTTTTTCCTAATTTTGTCATTATCATTGGGAGCATATTATGAGATGTTGGAAATGAATTATGGAAAAAAATAAGGTTTTTGTCCAAAACAGACTCATTCACAAAATCCTCTCTCAGTTTTGCAACAACTATTATCATTTGAGAGATTCAAATTTATCTTTGTGGCCTATTTTCAGGGTTTGAATTATTTAATAATTTCCTGTTTTAGTCCCAAATTTCCAGAATGTATTCCGATCAATTGAAGGGGAATTTTTAAAATCCAGGAGAGTTTTTTGTTTATAACAAAATCACCTCTCTTAGTTTTTGCACAGGTGTCCTGGATCAAGATATATGAAGGCGTCTTTGAGACCCAAATTTTCAGAAATTCGCCAAATTTCCCCAAATCCAATTTGTTATTTTTGGGTTAATTGTCTTTAAAGATTTTGAGTTATCATGTAACTAATTGATGTAACTGTTTCAAATTTTGACCTAGAAGGTAGTTATGGAACTACTTTACCTTTCTAAAGATAAAAGGAAGACAAATCGTTATCTCCCAAAATATATTTATTTTGATAGTGTGAAGGATTGAATTCATGTAATGAAAGATCTGAGTATGACTGACAATTTGAAAGCTGTTATTTTTTATTTGGTTGAAAATTTTAAAAGTTATAGCTTTCGGTGGCTTAGGCGATGCTTATTATAACTCATTAGCCACTGAAAAGATATGTTTTGGCGGCTAAATGGTTGAACGCGGGGTAAAAGTGAACCACCGAAAGCGGGCTGAGCAAGCAGAGCTAAAATAACACTTTCAGTGGCTTAGGAGAGACTAAAGAAGAATCATTAGCCACCGAAAAGGGGCTCTTTCGACAACTTAGAGAGAGGAACAAGAAGTATTTTAACCGTCGAAAGAAGGCAGCGAGAAACATTGGAAAAAGTACATTCGATGGCTTAGGAGAGGCTCGGAACAGCTCATTAGCCACCGAAAAGGGTTGCTTTTGGAAGCTTAGAGAAAGATTCAATGCATATGCTAACTACCGAAAGCAGGAAGATAAGCATTGGGTGAAAAGTAATTTCGTTGGTTTAGGAAAAAGCTAGGGCATTTCATTATCCATCAAAAAGACAGGTTTTCGACACTTAAACAGGTTTTTCGATGAGGCAATTATCTGCTGAAAGAAGGATTTCACCACGGCGACAGGGTAAAAGTTTTGGCGGCTTAAGCAAGAAAGACAACACTTCATTATCCACTGAAAGTCAGCTTTTTTGTGGCTAGCTGACAAACTCCTGGAGGCTATTAACCACCGAAAGGGAAAAGTAAGAAAAAAGCTAGAAAACAGTCACATTCGACCCCATCAGCAAGACAAATGAGCAGTGGAGGGCATGATTAACCACCGAAAATATCTGTTTCTGCATAATCGTGTGGGTAAATGAGTAAAAAGGGTCGTTAGGAAACTGGCAAAGGACTGATCTGACTAGAAACCCTCAGTCTCCTTCCACCTGTCCAAAAGATCATCAAAAATCCCACCGAATACTCTGGCTGATGCAAGTTATGATTACTTGGGAAAAGAGATCAAGAGGATCAGCTGCGGCCATCATCTTATGATCTCAACCTCCATAATGACAGAAAAACCCTCATAATCAGTGCCAAGAGACTCCATCTGATTTCATTTTCGAGATTATCATTTTTCCCCACCAGAAAAACTAACTCTGAAAGAGTAGCCTGCTAAGCATACTATATATCGAACTGAGAACTGTTTTGCAAGTACCTAGGAGAGACACCCATCAAGATGAAGAAGAGTGGACCTTCTCTTAGGCACGAGTTAGATGATATCAGTTATTTAGAAGCACATCTAGAGGTCTGCAGACTCTTCCAAGAGGTTGGCTGCTACAAGTTCTGTGAAAATATACAAGGCTTCCATCAGCAGGTGGCTGAAACATTTTCCCTCTCATTCGATGGTTCAAAAGAAGTCATAGGAAAAGAGGAGTTTCACATAGATGAAGTGCTAATCACTGAGGTGATAGAACTCCCTTGCATAGGAGAAAAATGGTTCAAGACCACAAATACCCAAAGTGGTGGAGTTTAGGTCTTACCTTAAGCCTAGGCATAAAGGAATAGTGTGGAAGAAGAGTGTGCCATCATCATGGCTAGAGGAGAAGTGGAAACAACTGTTGAAGGCCATTGTGGTCTATCTAAATTGTGAAGGGAGATATAACAGAGCTATGATCTACCATTTCAATTTGATGAATCACTTCACAGGTAAAAGCCCTCTCAATTTGCCCTTTTACTTACACAAAAGTCTAGGAAAGATGGCACATCAAGTGAAATCCCAGCCATCCAAGATTGCTGGCAGGCTGTCCCACCATGGTCTTATCCAGCTATTGGTTAAGGATTTTTTGAAGAGAAGAAAAATGGATTGGCCTTTTTTTTTTTAGAATGGTTTTGAGACGGGCCTTTAGCCAGAAGAGAAAGGGAAGTCTCCTGCCAATAAGTCCAACACACCAAGGAGTGGGAGAAGAAGGAGGAGGTCCATTTCCCAGCAGCAGTAACAGAACAGCCTCCCCCTTCTTCCAAGACCAAGAAGGCAAAAGGGAACTTGGACTTCAGTGAGAAGGGCCAGGAGGTAGAAGCACACCATGAGAATATCCTAAATCTACCCTATTCATATTCTGAGGAAGAGCAAGAAGAGGATGTAGCCCTAGCTCTATAATTTGTACCAGTCTCTGAAGCACTACCATCCCCCACATCAGAGGAGCAAGAGGAACCAACAGAGAAGGCTTCCTCCATCAAGCCTAAAACTCAATAGATCAATCAGCTACTGAGGTAGATTTATGAAATGGAGGTCTTGGAAAGAGAACCAAAGAGGAATAACGAAACATTAACCAGCAGGAACAAGCTACTGCATAAGTCATACCTAGAGCAGAGAGAAAGATATATTTTCTTGAAAAGGCTGAATACAAGGTACCTAAAGGATAATACTAGATTATACAGGATGGTTAGGCTCCAAAGGCTTCAACTGAAGGAGGCCAAAGTAAACCTTAGCAGCCACCCCACCTTAGAAACCCTAGTTGAAGCAACAGTTAGTCTCCAGCCTCCTAAAACTAGCAAAGGCACTGTCAACACTCCTAACATGAAGCCTATAGAAGAGGAAAGTTGAGAAAATAGGCCTAAAAAGACATTTTTGAGAAAAACCTAATAATTTTTGTAAAACAGGGCTTTCCTTGGCTTAGGCGGACGCTGGGGCAATTCATTACCCATCGAAAGCACCACTTTCGGCAGCTAACGATTTTGATAGACTGGCCTCTTAACCACCAAAAGCAGACAGAGGCTTAAAAGCATGTTTTGTCATACAGGACTAGTTTTGGGAAACTACAGATGGCTCAGGGACGTGATCTAAAGAGGAAATACACTGAAGGAAGCATTAGAAAGGGGTCTGTTTAAGATCTGTTATGACATATCAGCACAAAAGGTCACCAACCCTAGTTGTCAAAGAGAAATCAGACTTAACTTCCAGAAGACCAATAGCGGTGACCATCAGTAGTTACTTCAGTTATTTAAATGTTCATTCAATGGACTAATTCTTCAGTTAATTTAGACAACTAGTTAATTAATGGTTTTAAACCCTAATTTGCAAAAACTATTACTTTGGTTTATTTTTGTAAAAAGCAGATCCAAGTTTTAGGATCTGTATATTTTGTAAAAGGCTATAAAGCCTAAGACTGATTTTATAAAAAATATTCGACTTCGGGGATTTATAAACCTATACTATTGTCAGCTTCTCATTTTGATCATTCTTGAATATAAGCTCTTTTGTTATGATTTGTTCAGCCTTCATCTCTGTCTTTACTGTACTTATGCCTGAATGTGTATTTAGGTTACTTTCAAGTTGATTAATAACTAATAGTTGCCATCCTATTGGTGTGTTAATGTGATTTGATTTATAAGTATCGTCCTTATCATGATTTAGCCATTTATATGCATCTGTTTTGTATGTAAATCTTCCATCCTGATGAGTTCTCCATCCTTGCAACTTATTGTCGACTTCTGAACAGTTTTAACTAAAAGCCTTGTAATTGAGTGAGTTTCATGCATGTCTTGAGAGTGGAAGGTTATATAGGTCACATGACTTGATCCATATCAGAAAACCCTAAAAAAAATTTAAGTTACTAGGAATCCTTGAGCTACAACCTAGAGGAGTTTCCTGGAGTGATAACTCAAACATACAGTTTTAGGGGGAATTTTCACTCAAGGAGAGGATTTTGGAGCTTTTATTTCTCAAGCTAGCATTTATAAATCTTATGTAAGTGGATGACTGTTATTGATTATATATAAACTGGTAAGCCCTTTTACCTGTCATGCTTTTTCATTTATGATCTGGTTGATTTCTTTGTCTACAATTTCATTTCCTGTTTAAAGGTTTATTCATGTAAATGCTTGTAGCTCGTGGGTGGAATTAGTTATTCATGTGTAATGTTTATGGCTTATTGGGATGTGTTTGATCCCTAGTTTATCCAACTTGCATGATTCAGTTCTATATTAGCTTGTGGATGTTTATTTCTTCCTTGTTGATGAAGTTTTTAAAACCAAAACCATAAGCCAAAACCCTAAAACCTATTTTATTTAATTTTACTTTTGAGATTGTGTTGGCTTGATCTTCTAGTAGTCTGAGAACAATTTCTGGAACTAACATCTTTGGCACCATTTCTAGGGATGAATATGAAGTATGTCTTCCCTGGGATATCACTATTCATCTGATTTTGAGAGGTGAACAAAGTCAGAAAATCTTTTAGACTACAATTTTTCATCGGCGTCTCCACGATTAAAGATTCCATTGCAAGGAGAATTTTGTTGACAAAAAAATGAAGAAGCCAAATGGAAATATTGGGTATCAGCTTGTTACTTTCCTCCATGATGTTTTGGTCTTATTCATCAGTGCTTTCCTGTCTTTCCCATTGCATGTCAAAAGAATTATTTTTTGTTTTGTCTATTCCAATGATCATAAACCTTCAAGTATATATCCCTCTTTGGAAGAAGAAAATCAGCATTCTTCTTGTTTTATTGATGTTGATCCTATTCCTTCATTTGAAATACATGTGCAACATGATATACATACACCAATATCTCTTGAACCTGATTATTCTGGTCATCTTGTAGAGAATAAAACTGATCTATTACCTTCTACCATCACTGCCAAAACTTGCAAACAACTTGTTGAACCTCATTTTCAGCTCATAGATTTTCAGTCTAGACTCAAAAAAAAGATGTTTAAACCTCTTAGGCTGCCGTCTCTCTTACATCCTTACCCTTCTTTTGTTGAATATCTTCCCCATTTTACGGGAAAAGACCATATTACAACAGAGAAGCATTTAGGATCTTTTCATAATTTCATTGATAATTTTGAAATCATGCATGAGGATGTTGTCATGAGGTTATTTTCAAAATCCTTTTGGTGGAGATGTTGGGTTTTGGTTCCAAAATTTAAAATATGATTCAATTGGATCGTGGGAATAGTTACATGATGTATTTTTGAAGTATTGGGGTAAGAATAAATCTTATGATCAATTTCTTTCCGAATTTTATAGTTAGAAAAGGGAAAATGATGAGCCAATTACTAAATTTAATTGGAGGTTTCAAATTTTTTATGTCAGTATGCCTACGGAGATCAAACCTTCGAAAAAACTTGCTATGGTATATTATGTTATGGCTCAACATTCAGATCTTGTCTTTTTCCTGTTAGAAAGGAAATCATCATCTTTAAAACAATTTTTTGAGGATGCAAAAGGAGTGGTGGAGAACATCTGAGCTTCCAAAATGCTTCGAGATCAGGCTCATGTTGAAGATATACAAGCTTATGAACATGAAGAAGAACGTAGGTATCATTCAGATTTAAGAAAATTTTCTTCATCATTTTTAGACTTTCATATGAACAAGGATATAAATGACGCTTATGTTGATTCTTCATATCAATTTGCTGACTCTTTAGATGATAATATACTTTCAGTGGATTATAGTAGAAATTTCCTAGTTCCTGCTATGAGATTATCATGTTATGAAGAATAAGTTGCTGCTCTTCAACCTCATACTATTGATATAAGAAAGAAGCTGTCATTCTTGACTTATGGTCACTTTTAGAATTTTATTTGTTGAAGTTTTGATCAAGGGTTTTATTTAAAGGTCGAGAAGTAGTGTGAAGAGCCCTTGGTTTCCATTATTGAACCAAAGTTTAAAAAGAACAAAAATGGAGAGGAAGAGAATGATTCACTTTATGATGAATATAATGAAGACATTGAATTTTTAAATTGGAAATTTCATGATCAACAGAAACCGATTGTAGGTGAATTGTATTCCAAACTTTTTACTCAACAAGAAAA
Source organism: Pseudotsuga menziesii (assembly GCA_001517045.1). Lineage (NCBI taxonomy): Eukaryota > Viridiplantae > Streptophyta > Pinopsida > Pinales > Pinaceae > Pseudotsuga > Pseudotsuga menziesii. The sequence goes on from LPNX010538472.1 coordinate 21,284, forward strand.
AATTCTGAATTGTTTTGACTCTCAAATTGATAGCAGCCAGACTGTAGATACTTTGAATGTAATATTAGATGTGTCTAATATCCATGGCTGTGATAACTCTGCTACTCAAAACCATTGTAAAAATATGCCAATTTTTTATGGATATAAAGAAATACTACAACCATTCTTTCAATCCTCATTAGTTGAGCAACACTCTTCAGAAATCAGTTAGCTTGATTTAGTGGGAGATATAAAACATATCTTGAGAGTGGAAGGTTATATAGGTCACATGACTTGATCCATATCAGAAAACCCTAAAAAAAATTTAAGTTATAAGGCATCCTCGAGCTACAACCTAGAGGAGTTTCTTGGAGTGATAACAAATTGGCGTTGTTTCCAGGGAGAGGAGACTAAAGCTCAACTTCCCTCAAAGGCAACATAGATCCTTGCTTTGATGATAGACAAAGCTTGGAAATTATTCTGGTTGTAATCATCTATCTGGAGACTCCATTGAAATAAGGTGGCTTCAAGAAGACCAAGTACCAGACAAACCCTATAGGACCACCAGCAACACCAGTTTCAGATCCAGAAGAAATTTTGAGAAGAGCTAGGGCTTCACTGAGACAGACCAGCAGTGTTGCACAGGAAGCTACATCAAGTATTTCAAGAAATTTTTCTACTATTATTTCTTCTGCTGAAACACTTAATTCTTAGGAATTTATAAATACATCAGAAAATTCTAGGGTTTGGACATCTTCAAGCACTGCTGCTTGTGAAAATCTAATCCCTGGTGACTCCACTAGGATAAGTATACCACCACCACCTTCTCAGCAAGTACCTTCATCAATGCTGCCTTCCTCAACTCTGTCCATACCCATTTCCAAAATGGCTGCCCCTCAATTGACCAAAATGGAAAGGATCCTGGTAGCTAGGTATGCCCCCCTAAATTTTCCAAATCCCCTCTCGGCCATGCCTACTGGAGATTACCTCAAGTATATGCCTAAGTTCATAGGAGAAGGGGATTTCACAACTGAAGAGCATCTAGAGGCATTTTACAGCTATGCTGAGAACATTAACATAGAGCAAGAAGATGTATGGACTAGGGTTTTGTGCAAAGCCTAGATGTTCAAGCTAAGAAATGGTTTAAGGAACTACCTGCAGGATCAGTGGCAGGAATTGAGGCCCTGGATGGCATCTTTGTAAAGCATTGGGGAGAGAGGAGAGATAATCTCTACTATATCACAGAGTTCAACAACTTGAAAAGAGAAAATGGAGAGTCTATCTCCAACTTCACCAAGAGGTTCATCAATATGTACAGCAAGATCCCCACTGAAATCAAGCCCACTGATACCTCAACTAGGATAACTTATGCAAATTCCTTTGACTCTGATATTTGCCTACTTCTCAGAGAAAGGAGGTATGCCTCCTTATCACTCATGCAGAATGCTACTCTAGAGGTAGAATCAAACATTTTGGCATCTCAGAAGGTCAAAGGAAAGATAGACAGGAAGAAGCAGCTAGCAGACCCTATTGGGGCTTCTTCATCAGTGAACAAGATTGAAAAAATGGCCAAGCTATTAGATAACCTAATTGCTGAAATGTCTAAACTAAAGGACCAAGGACAGATACATGTGAGGGGTAAAGGGCCAAGTGACTTTGCTCCTCGAAACCCTAATTTTGTCCCTTATAGAAGAGGAAACTCCGCAGTTCATATTCTCAAAAGGGAAATGAATAAAGGGGAAGATAAGAAAATAAGAGCTCCATTTCATAATGTTGTATTAGAATAAGAGCCAGAATTCATTGAAGAAGAAGGAGAAGCTGAAGACAACATCCACTGCATGGAGTATGAGGCAGACTATTCTTTTCTGACACAGGAAGAATACAAGGAAGCCCTAATTGATGAGCAGATCACTGAAGAGGATGTATATCAGGCTGATGGTTAGGGGGGGGGTACAATCTAAGGTCTAGGCTAGTTGATCCTCTCAAGAAGAATGTTGTGCCTGTCAAACAGTCTACTGCACCAGCTAAAAAGGTTGTTGTTTTACCAAAGAAAGTGGCTATAATATCAAAAGCATTACAGAAACCAACACCTTCAGCCATTCTTGATCAATTCCAACTCAAATCCCCAGTGCATGAGGTGAGGTTTCTAGATAGGCTGCATTATTCTTTCAACCTTGAGTCAGAAATTCAAAAATTGAAGATCCCTTTCCCATTAATTGAGCTAATGAAAAATGAAGCATTCAAGTCTTCCATTATGAATTCCCTTCAGCCAAAGGTGCATATTGACACTGACTTTGTGAACCTACAAGATGGCAAGCCTGTTGTAACCCTAGGCCCCATGATCAAATACCTAAAGGACTCATGCCCACCTTTCTACATATCCTTGAATATCCATGATAGAATCCTCCATAACTCTCTGCTGGATTTAGGAGCCTCTCATAACCTAATGCCAAAGGCTGTGATGGATGAGCTTGGTCTCAGCATCACAAAGCCCTACCATGATTTATTCTCCTTTGACTCCAGAAAGGTTAAGTGCTTGGGCCTCATCAAAGACCTTGTTGTGAACCTAACTCAGCTACCTTCAAAAAGCATCATCATGTACATTGTAGTGGCCGATATCCCACCAAAATTTGGTCTCTTTCTATCTCGATCATGGAGCAAAAGACTAGGTGGCACCGTTAAGATGGATCTTACATATGAATCCATCCCCATGCTTGGAGGAGAGACTAAGAGGCTATACTGGGAAAATCAGCTGGCCTACATCGTAAGCAAGGAGAGCAATTTAGTGAATCACCGCTTTTATGCAGTGGACACTGATTTTGGGTCATGCATTCTGCAAATAGATGATTTTCAGCAAACATCAGTCCAGCTCACTAATCCCACCTATCAGCAGCCCGAATAAGTGACCACAGCAGTCTGGAGCATGTATTTTGATGGCGCTAGCATTCAAAGCTCAACAGGTGCAGGTGTAGTATTGATCTCCCCATCCAAGGAAAACATTCATCTATCTTATAAGCTTGATTTTAAAACCACTAACAATATAGAAGAATATTAAGCCTTGCTGCTAGGAGTTAAAGATACCAAGGAGATGGGGATCATGTGCATGAGAATTTTTGAAGATGCAGACCTCATTATACAACAGGTCAACAACACTTTTCAGAAAAAAAACATCAGACTAAAGCCCTACATGGATGAGGTATGGAAACTCAGAGACTCCTTTATGTTTTTTGAACTATCATATATACCTAGGGCTTTGAATCACCTGGATAATTCCTTGGCTATCTCTGCAAGTCTGTTTATTCCTCCTTTACCTCCTAAGCTCAGCCATGATGTTCAGATTAAGTACAGACCTTCCCTGCCAGATAATGTCAAATTTTGGAAGGTGTTTGAGAATGATGATGAGTTTAGTAAATTCCTTCAACCAATAGATGAATTCTATGATATGCACATAGACCAGGAAAACCTAAACATGGAGGAATCTAAGTAGCTCAAGTTGAAAGATAAAGTGGCTGATCAGAACATTGTCCAATTACCCAGCAACTACATACCTTGAGGCCTAGTACCATTGGAAGAGTTGTTTGATCACAATGACATCCCTTTCAATCCTGCCGAAAAGGAGCTAGATCATGTTGCCCAAGAGCAAAGCATAGGTAGCCAAAGCCATCCAAAACTGATAAATCTGTCCACTAAATTGACTGTTGATCAGAGGTCAAATTTTTGCAGCCTGATAAAAGAGTTTGCTGATGTCTTTTCCTGGGAGTACAGTGACCTAAAAAACTATGACACCAATATCATTCAGCATAGGATTCCTTTGGAGAAGGACACCATCCCTTTCAAGCAGAAGTTGAGATCCCTCAATCCTCTCCTATTACCATTAATTGAAAAAGAAATCCATAAGCTCCTCAAAGCCAAGATCATAATCCCCCTCAGGTATTCCAAGTGGATTGCAAACCTAGTAGTGGTAAGAAAGAAGAATGGGAAAATCAGGTTGTGTGTGTATTTTATAAACCTGAACAAGTGTTCCAAGAAAGACAACTATCCACTACCCAAGATGGAACCCCTGTTGCATAAATTCTCAGGGGCTAGTGTTATGTCCTTCCTAGATGGCTTCTTTGGATACAACCAAGTTGCTATGCACCATGGTGACCAAGAGAAGACTTCCTTTACCACCCCCTGGGGCACCTTCATGTATGCTAAAATTCCATTTGGGCTAATGAATGCTGGGGCTATTTTTCAGAGAGCCATGGACCTAGATTTTGTAGGGTTGAAAGATAAATTTGTGCTCATATATTTGGATGACCTAACAGTTTACTCTCACAGCCATCATGACCACTTGCAGCATTTGAGGAAGGTATTTCTGAAGTGCGGAAGGTATGTAATATCACTCAACCCTAAGAAATCCCATTTTTCACTCAGTGAAGGAAAACTACTAGGACACATAGTCTCAGCTGAAGGTGTAAAGATCGATCTGGTAAGGGTGGAATCAATCTAGAAGCTGTCAATAACAATGTCAAAAAGGGACATTCAGTCCTTTTTAGGCAAGATAAAATTTGTCAGGAGGTTCATCCCTAATTTCTTCGAGCTGGTAAAGCACATAAAAGTCATGCTGAAAAATGATGCAAAAATAAAATGGACTGACCAAGCAAGAAACTCTTTTGAAGACATTAAGAAGGCATGAAGGCCCCAACACTGATTAGTCCTAATTACACCAAGAGTTTTTACATTTTCTCTTTTGCATCCTATGACATAGTGGCGGTTGTACTACTACAAAAAAATGAGGAGGTTCTTGATCATCCAATTGCATTATTTAGCAAAACCTTGAGAGATACTGAGCTGAAGTATGATCCAAATGAAAAATAGGCTTATGCTCTCATAAAATATTTGAAGACTTTCAGAATTTACATTCTCCATGCAAAGGTCCTTGCATATGTCCCTTTAGCTGCTGTGAAGGATGTTTTGACTCAGCCTGATATTGATGGGAATAGAGATAAGTGGATTGTCAAGCTCATTGAGTTTGATATAGAGGTGAAACCCACTAAGCTAGTGAAGGGACTAGGTCTGGCCAAAATCATGGCTAAATAAAACTGTGAACTGATGGGAATAATTTTCATATGTGTCAAATCAGAAAAAGTGAAGACTATGGTAGTAGCAGAAGTAGATCAAGATCAGAATGACATTCCATCAGTAGCTAAAAAACTATCTTCATGTGAGTGGTACTCTGGTATTATTCAATTTTTGCAAAAATTATAAGTTTCCCCTAATCTCACTCCCAACCAAGCACGAGCTCTTAAGTTAAAATCTGTTAAGTTTTGCATAATTGAAAAACTAATGTACTGGAAAGATTAGTCTGGAATTTTTCTAAGGTGTCTAGATAAAGAAGAAGCAGAGTAGGTCATGCATCACTTTCATTCCAACACATGTGGGGGCCACCACTATTGGAAAACCACAGCCCACAAGATCTTAAGAGCAGGATACTATTGGCCAATCCTTTTTGCTGATGTATGCACTTTTGTAAGGGCCTATGAACAATGCCAAAGATTTATAGGGAAGCAAAAACTCAATATTAATCTTGCACGTTGATATAGGGACTAAACATCAGTCTCATCAAAGATTAATCAACAAGTAACTCATGAAATGGTGTAATCGGTCTACAGAATGAGTAGCCGCTCTGTATAATCAGATGAAAGAATGATAATACAATACAATGTCATGCTACAAGCATGAATGAATGAGCAATTTGAATCCTCAAGGAGGCCATTCAAATTGAATGAGTGAGCCTAGCTTAACTGAATGTAAGCCATAGTCAACACTCCAGTTAACCACTAATCAAAACCCTAATTGGCTCAAATGAGCCCTAACTGAAGTCAAAGTGCAATAAATGACTGAGTCTCAACTGAAAGAGATTAGACACATGTCATAGCAAGTGTAACACCCCGGTTTTGACCCCGTTGCATTAAATGTACATGATGTATATACTGTAATGATCATGGTGTGGAGCTAAAGGCCAAGGCCCCGCCATTGATCTGTTATGCTATGTTTTGGATTTAAATTTGCCACCGATGGTATATCGGGGCATGCGGCATATATTATGTTTGTCATCATGTAAATATGCATCTATAATTAATTAAATGAACCCGACCAGCTACGATCGCGGCAACTAAAATGAGAAAGGGGCATGATTTTCACAAGGATAAGGATGTGGGGGAAATTGTCAAACCTTGGCCACCAAGGGAAAATACCCATGTGTCTTCTTTCTTTACTTTATCCAACCACTTTCATTGAAGAATTGCTGCTGGTGGTTGAGGCAGTTAATTGTTTTGGGAGTGGGGTGGCAGGACAGTCAGTCCTCACCCACACGCACACTCCACCACAACAGTTGACTTCACAATGGAAGAAACCACCGTCCACACTCCTGCGGGTCTTCCACTCTATCCATGGTAGTGCTGAAGCTCTCATGCGCTTTCGATATGCATTCTCCATTACCTGTCGTTTTGTTCATCCTCACGTAGGAGCGGAGGTCTGTTCATTCCTCACGGTGGTACGTTCATCCACGCACAAAGGCAAAGTTGTTCATCTTCACGCAGGAGTGGAATTCTTGTTCTCTCTCTCCTGCACAGAACCTTTTGGGTTTTACCCACGTAGTTTTTCCCTGCGGATTTGTGGATGATGTGGTCATATCCACTCCCCACCGACAGATTGTGGGTTCTGCATTGTTGTTCACGCTCACCCATAGGCTGGGAGACTGTAAATTTCTTCCCCGACGTGGTCTGTGTAAGTCTTCCGATAGATCCATTACCTGGGACGTGCTATTGTCTCCCCACATTTGTTGGTATTGTACGTTGATACATTTTGGGACTGTTGTTTTCCCCATGCCATGAGCTCTGTTGCTGCTACGTTTTGAGGCTACTGTGGATTGTTTGGAATCGTTTTCCCCTGTCCTAAGCTGTAACAGCAGATGAATTTCCTGAGTGCAATGGTTGGTCTTCGGACTGCGTTGGGAGAAGGGATGGGAGCTTTGTTTTACTTGATAAACCTGGTGGCTGGAAACCACACAGACAGAGCTAAAGGGTTGGCCTTCTTCTCCATCACCCCTGAATAGCACTGGAAGGGAATGCAGGGCCTGAGGGACTGTGTAGCAGAGAAGGGACTGATTCCTTGTGTTGGGTGTGGGTGGGTGTCTTAGAGGTCAGGCTAGTTTTGGTGTAGGTGTTCTTGGCTCTGTAATGGGCTCACCAGCTTGGCATTAAGCTTTTCCCAACTCCTCAATGGCCTGATAAACCCAACTGTGTTGGCTTGGCTGTCTATTGAGTATCCTTGGCTATGTGTAAGCCTGCTAGTTCCCTTATTCCTTGGTGAATCATGCCCAGCTCGGGGGTGGCAGCATTGCTGAGAGATTGAGGAGCACGCTGGCCTATGGTTGGGTGGAACGTTGCAGCGACGTAGCTGGTTGCAGAACGACTTATCCATAAAGATAAGTGATCTTGTCCATTTTTACTTCTGCAACCATGTTTACTGTTAATGATAAGAAATGAACATGTTGAATGAATGCTTGTATGAATGTATGATGTTTTCACTGTGTCTGATAGATAATTGCATATGTGCATGATAAATGTTCATGTGTGCATGTTTCTACTTCAATACGTTTGCTTCAGCATTCTTTTTTAGCATTTTTATGCATGTACATGTTGATGGGGCTCTTAGCCCGTTTGTTTGAAGCTTCAAGTCACGTCCTCTTCGCCGGTCAAAGGCATGGGGACATGACAGTATGGTAGCAGAGAAATGTTGGCAACAATGGGCCTCTATGGGCCAAGAAGGAGCAACTGACAGAGGTTGTATCTCATTCTGCCCAGCAGAAATTAGTGGATGACTGGAAAAAGAAAAAAAATTATGGCCTAAGTGTTGACAGTCGGAGCACTTAGAGGTTCAGACTCCCGCCGTAGTAGAAGGGATTATGGAAGAGACTTCCGCCATAGCAGAAGCAGAAAGCGGAATTCTGTCTGACGGAATGGTCGAAGAGAACCGCAAAAAAAAAAAAATTGCCCAAGTGTTCCACTGTAGCGGAAGAGTTAGCGGTTTCCCGTCCGCCATTGCAGAAGTCCAAACCATTAAGTCTTCCGACGGGGAAGAAAATCGTAGAAAATTCTAAGTGTTGGGCGACCATCGGAGGGATTTAGTTGATGAGCGTCCGCCATTGCGGATGGCGAAACAACTACGCATCCGACGGGAAAGTCCTCCGATCTTCGACACATCAAAAGGGTTAAGGCTCGAAGTTAGTTCACCAATCGGAAGAGTTGACGAAGTAAACTTGCGCCGTTGCGAAAGCCAAAAGCATTAAGGCTTCCGACTAGAAAGGCCGCCGAAGCCGAAAGTTTAGAATTGTTCTAAGTGCCAATCGGAAGAAGTTAGTATTTGGCGTTCCACTGTTGCGGAAGCCAAAGCGTTAAGTCTTCCGACAAGAAAGACTGTCGACACCAATTGGAAGAAATAATGGTTTGGCATTCCGTCGTTGCGGAAGAGAAAGTGTTCCGAGAGCCGCCGTTGCGGAAGAGAAAGTGTTCCGAGAGCCGCCGTTGTAGAAGAGAAAGTGTTCCGAGAGCCGCCGTTGCGGAAGAGAAAGTGTTCTGAGAGCCGCCGTTGCGGAAGAGAAAGTGTCCCGAGAGCCGCAGTTGCGGAAGAAATAGAGGAATTGGGAGCCGATTCTGTGGAGGAATTAGAGGAATTGGGATCCGATTCTACAAAGAGAAAATGTGGAGTTTTCAGTAGGATTTCCTAATGAATTTTGACCATTTTTCAGTGGTTTTTTCAGTGAAATTTCAGGGCTAAAAAGGAGAAAAGAGGCAGCGAGCTTATGCGCCGGATTGCGTGAAAATCAATAATTTACAAAAAAAAAAAACGAGGGCGCTGCCCTTGACCCCCATCATCCCCCTCAGATAGACGTTCTTTGATGAAGAAAATTTTGTGTGTTTGGGAAAATTGTTATTTTATGGATTATTCCAGGAAAAGGTAGGTGATTCTTATCTATATCAATGTTATGCATATAACATTTTTGTTACTAACACGTTTGCAGGGTCATAGTTACCTTCTAGGGAAGTATTCCAGGTAGTGCAATTTGACAAGTAAGTGGTGGTTCAGTATGAGAACCCATGATGGATATGATGCTCGGGATTCTTATGAGCAAGCAGAAGATGCCATGGGAGAAAATGTCCACAATAGGAACGACGACGTTGAGTCTAATGGAAGGAGGTTCCAGGAGACACCATCAGATGTTGTAGCTACCATGAGAAGTTTAATTAAATCCCAGGAAGGACAGCATCAGTTGAATGCTGCTATGTTGCAGAGTTTGACAGACTTGCAAAGGAAGATAGATTCTGGACGAGGTACAGCGAGACCAGAAGGAAGTAAGAGCAGTACTAGGAGAAGAAGAAGGACTTCTAGTGAGTCATCTGATTCTGAAGAATCCAGCAGGGATTCAAGTTCTTCTTCTCATAGAAGAAAAAGAAATAGACACCATAGGGATCGCTCTCGAGATGAATTTAAGCAAGCTAAACCTCCTACATTTGATGGTGAGGTAAATACTGGACAAGAGGCTGAAGCTTGGCTTCTTGGGATAAAGAAGTACTTTCAAGTGCATGATTATTCAGGAAACATGAAGGAAAGAGTTGCCATATTCAATCTGAATGGAAGAGCATCCATTTGGTGGGAGCACTTCAAGCAGGTAAAGAGAATCAGTGAAAGGAGACTTAAGTGGAAACAGTTCAAGAAGTATTTCAAGTAGAAATACCTCTCTGATAGGTATTATGATGACAAGATTAAGGAGTTCCATGAGCTGAGATTGGGACAGCAGACCATGGAAGAGTATGCAAATAAGTGTTTGGAACTGTTGAAGTATGTCCGATACATCAGAGATGAAAAAGTAAAGGTCCAGCGTTTTTTGAGTGGATTACCTCATTCTTACAAAGATCGAATTGATTTTTATGAACCTAGAACTCTTGAAGAAGCAATAAGAAAGGCTAAGTATTGCTATGAGCAAAGCAAAGGTAAACCTGATTACCATAAGGCATGGAAGGACAAGAAGAACGAGAAGTTTGACCAAAGGAAGAAAGGTTTCAAACCTTCTAACTTCAAGAACCAGCAGAAGCAGCCATCCCAAGCTGCGAGTAAGCCGGTTGGAGTGACAGGAGAAAAGCCTAAGGATCCACAACAGAATAGAGGGCCACTTCAATGTTGGAAATGTGGGGGACCCCACATGCGCAGGAATTGTCCACTCGAGAGTGAGAGTGCAAGACCAGCTTATAACATTCAAGAAGTAGAAATAGTGGGTCAAGTAGCAAGGGTTACTCCCTAGGATTTATGCAGCACTGGAGGACCACCAGGTAGATCACCAATCAGCTGTGGTTGAAGTAGCAGGTAATATTGTTGAGCAATCTGTTTCTATTTTGATTGGCCCTGGTTCTATGCACAGTTGCATTACTCCTAGAGTAGTGGAGATTTGTGCTTTTAAGAAAGTAAGGCATAGGAAGTCTTGGTTAGTTCAGCTAGCCACTGGAACTAAGAGAAAGGTCAGTGAAGTGGTAGAGAAATGTCCATTGGTCATGAATGGATTGGTCACGTGTGTAGATCTGAATGTTCTACCGCTTGGTTCCTATGATGTTCTCATTGGAATGGATTGGTTAGAAGCTCACAGGGTGAGGGTTGACTGCTACAATAAGACTTTTGAATGCATGGACAAAGAAGGAAACATAGTAGTTGTGAAAGGTATTCCAAAGGTGATTTCAGTGCGGCATATTTCAGCAATGCAGTTAAAGAAGTTCTGTAGGAAGGGTTGAAAATTGTATGCAGCTCATATTCTGGAGGAAATGAGAGATGAAACTCCCAGGTTGGAGGACTATCAGGTGTTACAGGAATTCAGGGATGTGTTTCCTAATGAGATTCCAGGGCTTCCTCCAAAGCAGGACATTGATTTCACAATTGAACTTGTGCCAGGAGTAGCACCAGTGTCCAAGGCACCCTACAGGATGAGTACACCGGAGATGCTAGAGTTGAAGATGAAACTGCAAGAGTTGTCGGAAAAGAAGTATATCCAACTGAGTGTGTCCCCTTGGGGAGCACCAGTTCTGTTTGTAAAGAAGAAATATGGTACACTCAGGTTATGTATCAATTATAGACAATTGAACAAGGTTACCGTGAAGAACAAATATCCTTTTCCTAGGATTGATGACCTCTTTGATCAAATGAGAGGAGCAAAGGTATTTTCCAAGATTGACTTGAGGTCTGGTTACCATCAGGTGAGAATCAAGGATGAAGACATTCATAAGACAGCCTTCAGGACAAGGTATGGGCATTATGAGTTTGTAGTGGTACCATTTGGTCTCACAAATGCACCAGCTACATTTATGTGCCTTATGAATAGTGTCTTCAGCAAATATTTGTACAAGTTTGTTATTGTTTTCCTTGATGACATTCTTGTTTATTCTAAGAATGAGGAAGAGCATGAAGAGAATTTAAGATTGACATTGCAATTGCTTAGGGAGCATCAGTTGTATGCAAAACTGAGCAAGTGTGACTTCTATGGAGATAGAATTCAGTATTTGGGTCACATTATCTCAGAGGAGGGTATAGCTGTGGACCCTGAAAATATTGAAGCCATTATGAATTGGTCTACTCCAAGAAATGTGACAGATGTAAGATCTTTTATGGGACTTGTAGGATACTACAGGAGATTCATTGAGGGATTCTCCAAAGTTGCACATGCTATCACTTCTTTGCAAAAGAAGGGGATGAAGTTTGAATGGACATCGAGGTGTGAAGAAAGTTTCCAGCAGTTGAAGAATCTTCTCACCAGTGCACCAGTATTAAAGGTTGCAGATCCAGAAAAAGATTTTGTGATGTGTACCGATGCATGCGAACAAGGGCTTGGAGGAGTTTTTATGCAGGACAACCACGTGATATGTTACGAGTCAAGAAAGCTGAAGGAGCATGAGAAGAACTATGCCACTCATGATCTAGAGCTTGCAGCCATAGTACATGCTCTCAAGATGTGGAGGCATTACTTGATGGGTAGGAGATTTGAGCTCAAGACAGACCATTGTGGTCTGAAGTATCTATTTGATCAGCCTACTTTGAATGCTAGGCAAGCAAGATGGCTGGAATTTTTATGTGAGTTTGATTTTGAAATCAAGCACATAAAGGGAAAAGAAAATAAGGTAGCTGATGCACTCAGCAGGAAGGTGCAGGAAATGCATGTGGCATCTCTTAGTACTTGCCAATCAGATTTGAGGTAGCAGATTGTTGATCATGTTGCTGGAGATGAATTGTATGAGCAGGTAAAAGACAAATTGCAGCAGCAAAGTCTTGAGAAAAGGTATGAGGGATATAAATTGGAAGGAGATGGAATCCTCACTTATAAAGGCAGAATTTATATTCCAGATGTAGCAGATTTGAGGAGAGTTGTTATGGATGAGATCCATCAAGCTCCGTATTCTGGTCACCCAGGATATCAGGAGACAATTGCTACAGCTAGAAAGCAATACTTTTGGCCAGGAATGAAAAGGGGTATGGAAGAGTACATTTCAAGGTGTATGAAATGTCAGCAGGTAAAAGTTGAGCATCAACATCCTGCAGGTTTGTTGCAGCCTTTGCCAGTCCCAGAATGGAAATGGGAAGTTATTTCCATGGATTTTATTACAGGATTGCCGATGACTTGGAGACAACACGATTCTATCATGGTTGTGGTAGACAAGTTGACTAAGGCAGCACATTTTATACCGGTTAAGTCTACGTATGAGGCTGGCGACATTGCAAGGATATTCATGAAGGAGATATTCAAATTGCATGGATTGCCTAAGGCAATAGTCTCTGACAGGGATGTCAAGTTCACTTCCAACTTTTGGAAGGGGTTGTTTGCAGATTTGGGTACAAAGCTAAACTTCAGCACTGCATACCATCCTCAGACAGATGGGCAGACGGAAATATTTAATCAGGTGCTTGAAGATATGCTTCGCATGTACGTAATGGACAAACCAACCAAGTGGGAATATTACTTGCACTTGGTATAGTTTTTTTATAACAATGGACATCAACCATCCTTGGGGATGAGTCCGTATGAAGCCTTGTATGGAAGAAGGTGTAGGACACCAGTGACTTGGGATAATCCAGTGAACAGAGTTGTGCTTGGACCGGAATTGCTCAAGGAAATGGACCAAGAGGTTGTGAAGATCAGGCAAAATCTAAAAGCAGCGCAGGATAGATAGAAAAGCTATGCAGATAGGCATAGGGTGAACAGGGAGTTCAGTGTTGGGGATCATGTTTACCTCAGAGTGAGGGCAAGGAAGAGTTCCTTGAAGCTTGGAAGTTGTGCCAAGTTGTCACCAAGATATTGTGGGCCGTTTGAAGTGCTTGAAAGAATAGGGCCAGTTGCATATAGACTTGCATTTCCCGCTAGCACTAGAGCACATAATGTTTTTCATGTTTCTTTGCTTAAGAGATATGTACATGATCCTAACCATGTGATAAATTGGGATGTGATTCAGGTGGAACCCGAGGGAGAGTTTCGAATCGAGCCAATGCGCATCCTCGACAGGAAGGTCACAATGCTCCGGAACCGAGCCATAGGTCAGGTAAAGGTGCAATGGGAGCACTTCGGACCTGAAGAGGCTACATGGGAGCTGGAGGATTCCATGTGATTGGCACATCCATTTTTGTTCAATTCTGCGGAACACTGAGGTGATACCAGTGTAGCATTTTGTTCAATTTTGTAAAGCACTGAGGATAGTGCTACTGAAGAGGGAGGGGAATGTAACACCCCGTTTTTGACCTCGTTGCATTAAATTTACATGATGTATATACTGTAATGATCATGGTGTGGAGCTAAAGGCCAAGGCCCTGCCATTGATCGGTTATGCTATGTTTTGGATTTAAATTTGCCACCGATGGTATATCAGGGCATGCGGCATATATTATGTTTGTCGGCATGTAAATATGCATCTATAATTAATTAAATGAACCCGAATAGCTACGATCGCGGCAACTAAAATGAGAAAGGGGCATGATTTTCACAAGGATAAGGATGTGGGGGAAATTGTCAAACCTTAGACACTAAGGGAAAATACCCATGTGTCTTCTTTCTTTACTTTACCCAACCACTTTCATTGAAGAATTGCTGTTGGTGGTTGAGGCAGTTAATTGTTTTGGGAGTGGGGTTGCAGGACAGTCAATCCTCACCCACATGCACACTCCACCACAGCAGTTGACTTCACAATGGAAGAAACCACCGTCCACACTCCCGCGGGTCTTCCACTCTCTCCACGGTAGTGCTGAAGCTCTCACGCACTTTCGATCTGCATTCTCCATTGCCTGTCATTTTGTTCATCCTCATGCAGGAGTGGAGGTCTGTTCATTCCTCACGGTGGTACGTTCATCCACGCACAGAGGCAGAGCTGTTCATCTTCACGCAGGAGTGGAATTCTCGTTCTCTCTCTCCCGCACAGAACCTTTTGGGTTTTACCCACGTAGTTTTTCCCTGCATATTTGTGGATGATGTGGTCGTATCCACTCCCCACCAGCAGATTGTGGGTTCTGCATTGTTGTTCATGCTCACCCATAGCCTGGGAGACTGTAAATTTCTTCCCTAGCATGGTCTGTGTAAGTCTTTCGATAGATCCATTGCCTGGGACATGCTGTTGTCTCCCCATGTTTGTTGGTATTGTACGTTGATACATTTTGGGACTGTTGTTTTCCCCATGCTGTGAGTCATGTTGCTACTATGTTTTGAGGCTACTGTGGATTGTTTGGAATAATTTTCCCCTGTCCTAAGCTGTAACAGCAGATGAATTGCCTGAGTGCAATGGTTGGTCTTCGGACTGCATTGGGAGCATGGATGGGGGCTTAGTTTTTCTTGATAAACCTGGTGGCTAGAAACCACACAGATAGAGCTAGAGGGCTGGCCTTCTTCTCCATCACCCATGAATAGCACTGGAAGGGAATGCAGGGCCTGAGGGACTGTGTAGCAGAGAAGGGACTGATTCCTTGTGTTTGGTGTGGGTGGGGGTCTTAGAGGTCAAGCTAGTTCTGGTGTAGGTGTTCTTGGTTCTGTAATGGGCTCACCAGCTTAGCATTAAGCTTTTCCCAACTCCTCAATGGCCTGATAAACCCAACTGTGTTGGCTTGGCTATGTATTGAGTATCCTTGGCTATGTGTAAGCCTGCTAGTTCCCTTATTCCTTGGTGAATCATGCCCAGCTCGGGGGTGGCAGCGTTGCTGAGAGATTGAAGAGCACGATGGCCTATGGTTGGGTGGAATGTTGCAGCGACGTAGCTGGTTGCGGAACGACTTCTCCATAAAGATAAGTGATCTTGTCCATTTTTACTTCTGCAACCATGTTTACTGTTAATGATAAGAAATGAACATGTTGAATGAATTCTTGTATGAATGTATGATGTTTTCACTGTGTCTGATAGATAATTGCATCTGTGCATGATAAATGTTCATGTGTGCATGTTTCTACTTCAATACGTTTGCTTCAGCATTCTGTTTTATCATTTTTATGCATGTACATGTTCATGGGGCTCTTAGCCCATGTGTTTGAAGCTTGTAGTCGTGTCCTATTCGCCGATTGGAGGCATGGGGACATGACAGCAAGCCAACCATCAAGTGCTAGTGCTTCAATGACTCCAATGAACCCCGATGAGGTTAACTGAAGTTGAACTGAACATCAGAAGTTGGTGGAGGCGCCCCTGTTGACTCCAGTTCATTAATTAATCATTAAATAATAAATTAAATGAAAGAAGGTTCCTTCACTACCCTGTTAACTGATTGTAACCATCAGTTAACAATTAGGTGCATTAATATCACTCAGACCACCCCCAGAGTGCTCCAGTTAGCCTTCCCGAATGGAGGATAAGGCTAAGTTAGCCTCCTTGACTGAAGGTAGGCATGGGTGTGACTGTATGATGTTAATTAATGCTCCACTAATGTCAATTTATGTCAATAATACTTATGATAGTGGTTTAACTAGGCCAATTTGACCAAAAAGAGTGTCTATGGTGGTAAATGTCTCCAACACCCCCCCTTAAGCTATACTGAGGAGGAGTTAGAAAACATAAATGCATAAAAATGTTAGGGCCCTGAAAACTAAGGCCATAGGTCACCCTGTACAATGCTAAAACTGAAACAATGCTCAAAACAAGCTAAGTGATGAAAAGAGGGAAAACACCGTGGGAAAAACCCCCCCTCAAGCTGAACACTGAAAGTAGTCTGAATCGCCCTGATGAAATCACCCCCAACAGTGAACGGAGGTAAGTGAACTTCTTTTCTAAAAATCTCTTGGTGAAGATGTCTGCAATCTGTCAGTCGGGCAGTATTGCAGAATGATGGTCATGTCATGCACTAGCTCCCTGATATAGTGCATGTGGATCTCTACATGCTTGGTCCTTTTCCTGGTAACTGGATCTGTGTAAATATTAATAGCACTTTGATTGTCACAAAAGAGGAGATTTGAAAAAGTACTACCAAGATCAAACTCTGAAATAATTCCTTGCAACCAAACTGCTTGGATGCAAGCATTCATCGCTCCTCAATACTCGGCCTTTACTGAAGATAGTGCTATGGCAGCCTTATTTTTGCTTGACCAGAAAATGGGGCCACCACCAAACATGAATACATATCTATAAGTAGACTTTTGATCAATATAATCACCTGCCCAATTGGAATTTGTGTATCCAACCAGCTCTAGCTCGGAGTCTGCAACATAGTGAATGTCGTAGGTCCTGGTTCCCTGAATATACTGGAGGATCCTCTTGGCTTCCTTCCAATGAATATCATGAGGCTGCTACATGTATCAGGCTGAGAATGTGTCAAGTACAACAAGCTATCAGGCTGAGAATGTGTCAAGTACAACAAGCTACCAATCAGTTGTCGATAGATAGTGCAGTCCATGGGAGGTGTGCTTTTTCCTTCTTCAAGGTTGATCCCTGAAAGGAAATGGAATGGTGTAGGCATAAAATCAGCCATGTTAAACTTGACTAATAGGTATGAAATTTATTTGGACTGAGTGACCATAATCCCATCATAATTTTGCTCAATTTTGAGCCCCAAAAATTGTTTTAGAAGCCCCAAATCACTCATTTCAAAGGCATTGTCGAGAGCAGTTTTGCTAGCTAAAATGGAGGCAACTGTGCTACCTGTGATCAGTAAGTCATAAAAATATAAAACAATGATAATTATATGACCATAATAATACTGTAAATACACATTTGGATCTGATATACACCTTTGAAATTTTTGTGAGAGAAGGAAGGCATCCATCTTGTAATACCACTCTCTTGGGGCCTGTTTTAAGCGGTATAGTGACTTCTTTAGCTTGCAAACGAAAGATGGATCAGTGATGTATCCCTAAAGTTACTTCATGTATATATCTTCATGAATATATCCATGTAGAAAGGCTGACTTAACATCCATGTGATGCACTTCCCAGTGCTTGGATGCTGAAATTGCCAAAACAAGGCACATGGAGTCCATTTTTGCAACCGGTGAAAAGGTCTCATGGTAGTCCACACCTTGGACCTGAGAGAATCCTTTTTCCACCAGCCTTGCCTTATATTTTCAGGTACTTCCATCAACAGAAACATTTCTTCAAAACACCCACTTGTATTGAACCAATTTCCTTCCTAGAGGAAGAGAAACTAGCTCCCAAGTAGTGTTTTTTTGAAGAGAATTCATCTCTTCATCCATGGCAACTTGCCATCTCGGATCCTTCCGAGCATGATAGTAGGATTTTGGATCTGAAATAATCATCAAATGGCAAGTTTTTGACAGAAAATTATCAGGACAAGAGAGCGCAATACCTGCTCTTTGGAAATAAGACCGGGTTCTCCTTGGATCATCCGGATTTCCAATGTTGTCTCCTGCGGAGGAGAGTGTCTGTCGGGCCCATGTAGGAAGATGATTTTGCACTTCAGGTTTTTATTCAGAATTTGATGATTGCTGCACACTGATATCAAAAATTATAGGATCAAAATTAGGGTCATCACCCCCAATTTCATCATCCAAATATTCAGTAGAATAGGAAGGAAATTCAACAGTTTTCTCCTTCACTAGTTCCACCTTCTGAAGAGGCTCATCGAACTTGACACTTATCTCGATGATGATCTATTTGGTCTTGATATATAGCAGCTTGAAACCTTTAGATTCATCAGGATACCCAATAAACAGACATTCTATGCTTTGCGGTTGCAAAGCCCTTCTTTTATCAAGCGGAATCTGGGCCCATGCAGTGGACCCAAACACCCATAGGTTCAACACATCCTACTTGTTAACTACTACTACATTTCGACCAAAAATCTGACGGCATTCATGTTGGATTTTCGACACTTCCCTGTCGCATGTACGACACTTTGGTTTTTTTATAAGCGTCGAAAACTTGTCGTCGGTTATCCGACACCTAGGTAACCGTCAGTTAAGCGACACCTAAGTAACCATCGGTTGAATGTACATTGTTGGTTATCCGACACTTATTAAGCGACGGTGAAGAAAATTTTTAACAACATTTACACCTACAGGCGTCGCTTAACCGACACCTCCCGGGGATAGACGTCGCTTAACCGAGAGATCCAGGCGTCGCTTAAGCAACGGTAGTGTATTTTTAAAATACACAGGCGTCGCTTAACCGACACCTCCCGGGGATAGACGTCGCTTAACCGAGAGATCCAGGCGTCGCTTAAGCAACGGTAGTGTATTTTTTATTTTTTTTAAATATTGTGAAAATATTGTGAATCTCAAGAACACTGTAAATCTTTCACTAGTGGCACCACTATGGAAGCATTTGAATGGTGAATNATTTTTAAAATACACAGGCGTCGCTTAACCGACACCTCTAGGCGTCAGTTAAGCGACGCCTGTGTATTTTTTATTTTTTTTAAATATTGTGAAAATATTGTGAATCTCAAGAACACTGTAAATCTTTCACTAGTGGCACCACTATGGAAGCATTTGAATGGTGAATACTCAATGCAACAAGGGAGGCAATGGACCCAAATCAAGCTTTGTGCAGTCATAGTCTTTCACACAGGTTATTGCAGTAAAGAAAGAAAGAGCAGAGATACAATCCCACACAAAACAGAACACAAGATACAATACATAATGCTCAATAGGGCATACTCAACTTGTTTTTCAAGCCTGACAAACTATATTGTAATCAGTAATCTGTGTTTCTTGAAATCTGTACTCTTCTATCTCAGAAAGCCCATATGAAAGAATAGCATGTACTGAATCTACAGTTGAGCCTATTTTATCCATGCATTCTGAAAGCACCCAACTTCGGTCACGAATACTTGATAAAAAGAATTGGACTGCCTCTCTGCCATAATCTGAAAGAAACCATTGTGATTTGAGCACTTCATCCTTATCAAGTCCATGCTTCATTGCAAAATGAAGCGCAACGTCATATTTTTGACCATCTATTAGGAACCTATACATCTCAGGGACTGACTGTTCCAATAAGGATAGCAATTTCCATCCTAAGCCTCTGTTTTTAAGCTTCGAGCGAGATATCTTGGCCCCATCTTCTACATTCTCAGAGCTTACTTGGTGAAGTGACCCAGATGATTCT
>LPNX010538479.1:1898-76085 GCA_001517045.1 Pseudotsuga menziesii
AGCTGAGCGGCGGTTTTCTTGGTTGAGTCTATCTCTTTCATCATTTGATCTACATTGTCCTCCGTAGCGTCTATTGCTGCTCTGCCAGCCCTTATGACAAACTTGGGATCTTTATCCGTTCCGACCATCACATCTTTGTTGGTTATCATGGTACTGGCCATCCCTTCAGCCCCTACCTTTTGCTCAGTTCTTCTCATGATTATTTTGGTTGCCCTGTCGTAATACACTGTGCTAAAATCAGGACCCTCTTCCCCTTTTTTCGGTGTAAAGGGTACTAACTGGAGCATAGGGGTGGAAGGAATGATGGTAGTGGACACTTGCATGGTCTGCACCTCAGGGTTTTCCTCACCCTGACTTTGTTCTGCTTGTGATCCAGAAGCCTGCTGCTGTGTCATCTTTGTCTTCTCGGCTTCCTGTTGTTGAAGTTCTTCATCTATTTTCCTCTGAGCTTCCTCAGTTGCTTGCTTTATCTTTTCAGCTGCTTCCTGGGCAGCTTTCTTCTTTTCTTCTTCTCCCTTCTGGGACCATTCTGCAGCTTCTTGCTCTAGTCTCTGGGCTTCTTCCCTTATTCTTTTAGCTGTTTCTTCAGCCTTAGCCTGCTCAGCTTTCTCCTGCTCAGATCCACCTTGTGGTTTGAACCTCTTATCGAGCGCTGTCATGTTAGCGGCCCTCCTGAAAATAGATTCATCCCTATCAATGTGATGAGTGTACTCATAAAATACTTTATGTTTCTTGCAGTGCTCGGCCATTCTCTCGTGAGTATCATTCTGTCTAAAGGTCATCTCCTCGAAATGGAACTTTTCTAGTTCCTGTATAAATTCAGGAGCCTGCTTCACATTTGCAAAGCTGCAACTACCTAGCTTGAATGGCAGAGGAGGGTAGGAAGACTTCTTCTTCTGGAATAGGAAATGCCCAACTCCATCTATATACACTTGTCTGACAGCTTCCTTGTGTATGATATAATCTGTTGCATACTTGGGCAACAGATAAGGGGTATTTGACCCACCAAACATCCTCAAATACATCCCATTTTCTGTCAAAAAATAGTCACCAAACTCCTCTATGACCTGCATGGCCTCTTCTGACATACAGTTGCATTCCCTTTTGAATATGAGAGCGTGCAGAGGCATAATAAACTGTTCACAGATCTCTCGATAGAAAGTATGGTATTGATTAGCCCCCAACATTCTATATGCTGCATATATGGGCATCCTATTCTTCTCCCAAACACATTTAAGCTCCTGGAAAGACTGGTGGCATAGTATGCAATCGATTAGGATTGAGCTCATGTAAAATTCAGATCTTCTCCGTTCCTTTCCTTCTGAAGCTGCAGCCACACAAGAGGAGAGGTTGCTGGAGACTATGCTCGCCCAATTGAAAATGGTTCCTTCGGCTGCTATAAAAAACATTAGGGGTACCCATTCAAGCTTAAACAGTCTGCCATTTGCCCTCCCAAAGATTCTGTTTAGCATTAAAGCTATGAACCTGTAAGTGGGCTTGAGAGTGGCTGTGTCATAATCTTCAGTCACTCTATGTCGGAAGATCTTGCCCGGTAAGAGCATTCTTTTCAAGGTCTCTACAAGGTCCATCCGGAGGTCGTCCAGCCATCTATCTGTAAGGAAAAGCTGAGGCTCTGGTAGATGGTAAGATAAAGCTACATATCCAGGGCTAAATGCAGCATAGCCCTGGCCATCGACGTTACAGATGAGCATTGAATTATGGTTCGTATGCGGTAGCACCCATCTCATTAACTCAGAGCACGGGAATAGCTCTGGTCTGGTGGCGACCTTCATAATAGCTAATTTCTCTATATTGGCATATATGGGTGCCTCCTCAAGCCCCATATCTGGGACTTCCCTGCGGGAGATCATCCTGTAAACATCTCCCCATTTGTACTCAGGCTCCACCCCTGTGACACATTGGGTGTCCTCATAAATGTATTCAATTCTTGCTTCTGTATCTGGTGCTGGCACCTCCTCTACTGCTGGGGCCTTCTTTTTCTGTCTCTTAGACATTTTAAGATCTTCCTGCAATGTATAGCATCATGGTATTGGGTAATTCCAATTTATGAACTTTGTGCAACAGTTTACTCTCTTTTAGGTATATTAGAATTATATCAGTGCATACAATCAACCTTCATCTTTCATACTGAACAATTCACAAATATGAAGTGCTGTGCAATGTGTTATGAGCATGATAAATTTTATCGTAGCACATCTTCACCAGGTCTTATGAATGAGTTGTTTTATGATGTATCCCACATGCATTAAATTATCAGTCATATTGAGGTTGGAAAGAAAATACGCTATTACGAGGCTTGTCATTCTTATGAAATTGATATATAGAAGGGACATGAGCAAAATCTATGCAGATGCATCATACAACCATCGTTTCACTGCCTATCACACAGAGAGAAAAAATAAAAGCCCCAGGCTCAACCAGTCGATACTTCAGACCTACGACCCATGGAACGCAAGCGACTAATCATCGGGGCAAATATATTATGTTGATAACCTTCTTCACCCACCTCGATGGGAAACGAGCCTATCTCTGGACCAGGCATATTGATCAAAACCGACTCACGCTACCCTTGCTTTTACCCTACCAAGGTTTTCAGCGTTCAATAGCAAAACTAGGTTGCGCCATCCCCAATTCCCACCGAGACGATGCACAACCCCGAACTGTAAACGGAGAGTCAGAAAAACTGCGGCGACTGTGGCTAGTGCAAACCCGACCCCTAGACAGAAAACAGCAACGCGGCTCCTATTATTTCGTCCGCCCAATCAAGTTTGGCGCAGATGGCGTAATGGCCATCTGCGCCTCAAAACCCCATCATTAACAGATCCCATTACTACTGAACCGAGTGCAGGCGACACGACGGCCACCTGCACCCTGCTTCCCCTCCGTGCTCAAAATGGGATTGAAACGGCATAGAAAACCGAAATGCGGGCTCTAAAAATAAAGGCGAAACCCCCCCCTTCCTCTAACCGTCCAAACAATTCAACCGGGAACCCTAACCGAACGGCGCGCAACGCCAGGTGGACGACTGAAGAAAAAACCCAACCAAGGGAGAAACTCCCCGCTGGCGCAACGGGACGACGGGTCTAAATCTTAAAACCCCCCACCGCGTAAAAGAAATCTTAAAAAAAAACGATGATGAGTGTCAAGATCCTACCTGGCAATCCACCAAATGAGGGAGGTGATGATAGCTAGACTTCTTCTCCTGCCACCTGGCCACAGGTACCAACAGTTAGCTCTCACGCGCTCCTAAACTCAACAGCTCGCCTCACCGCAACCACGCCTTCGAAAACAACAAAAAACCCCGTTTGTCGCCCAACATATATAAACAAAACCACACGTGCGTGAAGTCACATCAATCGGGGCAGCTCCGAAAATTAAGTCGGGCGGCACGAGCTTCATACCACCCGCAACGGCGGACCCTTCCTACCACTCTATCACCCGCAACGGTGAATATGGCTCAACACATACCTCGGGCGTCGGCGGAAATTATATCGGAAGCTTGGAGCTTGGAAACCTCCGCAACGGCGGAAAGCTCCCATCATGACACCGCCCGCAACGGAGGCGACGATCAATTGTTTCTCCATGCGACATGGTCCACGATGGCGGGGCGGATATACAAATCGTCCGCTACGGAAAAGAAAATCAAGAGTCGGAGATTCCCCGCAACGGCGGACTTGAGAGCCACCCGCAACGGTGGGCTCGACACAGCCAACTATGAATCGAAAAGCCTCTGCTACAGCGACGCGATAGACGGGTAGAAGGATCTGAAGGCCACCCGCAATGGCGGGGCGGGCAAGAGAAATAGAAACCGAAAGACGCCCACAACGGTCGGGAAAAACAAGGAGAAATACGCCCGACATGAAAACTTTGCAACGAAATTTCAAAATTTTTGCAAAATGACAGGGACTCAATTTCAATGGAAGTCTTTAAGCATCTTAACTATGAAAAACCAGTCAATTTCTAGCATTCAAAATTCGGGAAGGAGCCATAAATCCATAAGCAAAACTCGAGAGTATGAAACTAAGCAAGGAAAATGGATAACTCGAAGTAAAGGAGGGTCCCAAATTTTTTTAGAATTTTGGGAGAATGTTGCAGGCGCAACAGGACCATCGTATTCCACTCCTTCCTGGAAGTGTCCCTCCCAACATCAAGCCCTATCGCTACCCATTTCACCACAAGATAGAAATTGAGCTGCTTGTTTGCAACTTACTCAAGCAAGGTGTTATTCTCCCTAGCACTAGTTCCTTCTCTTCACTGATCCTTCTAGTCCGGAAAAAAGATGGGTCATGGCACCTTTGCATCGAATTTCGAGCACTTAATCACATCACAATCAAGGATAAGTTTCCAATTCCTATTGTTGATGAGCTTCTAGATGAGCTCCATGGTGCTCATTTTTTCTCCAAGTTGGATCTTCGTTCTGGGTGACACCAAATTTGGGTCCATGCAGATGATATCCCTAAAACAAATTTCCGCACAAATGATGGCCATTATGAATTTTTGGTCATGCCATTTGGCCTCATAAATGCCCCTTCCACGTTCTAGGCATTGATGAATAAAATATTTCGGCCCTACTTGCGAAACTTAATTCTGGTCTTCTTTGATGATATCCTCATATATAGTAAAACCTGGGCTGAGCATCTCCAACATCTGGATCTTGTACTGCAACTTTTCTATGATCATCATCTCTGTTCCAAACAATCTAAATGTGTTTTTGGGTAGAAGGAATTAGAGTATCTCGGGCATATTGTTTCAGAACAAGGGGTTTGTGTCGATCCTACAAAAATTGATGCCATGAAAAATTGACCACCTCCTCAGACCTTGAAGAGCCTTCATGGGTTTTTGGGACTTACTGGCTACTACTGCAAGTTTGTCAAGGATTATGGGAAGATTGCAGCTCCATTAACAACTCTACTGAGAAAGGATTCTTTTGCATGGACACCTGCTGCTGCGTGTGCATTTGAGAAAATGAAACAAGCTATGTGTACCGCACCTGTTTTAGTTATGCCTAATTTTTCCAAGCCCTTCACTATTGAGAGTGATGCTTGCGACAATGGACTTGGTGCTGTCCTCCTCCAAGACGAACATCCCATTGCATTCACCAGCAAATACCTATCTGGTAAGAATTTATCCGCCTCTACATATGAGAAGGAAATGATGGCTATTTTGCATGCCGTACAGAAGTGGCGTCCATACCTCTTAGGGAATCATTTCTGCATCAAGACTGATCACCAGAGTCTAAAATATTTCCTGGAACAATGAGTCTCATCCCCAACACAAAAAAATGGGTTAGCAAACTCATGGGTTATGACTATGAGATCACTTACAAGAAGAGTAAGGACAATCTTGTGGCGGATGCTCTTTCCTACACATTTGATGACCATGCTTCTCTTTCAACTATTTCTATGCCTATTCCAAATTGGTTACAATCTGTTCAGCAAGGCTATGTCAATGACTCTTCCTTATCTCAAATCATCCATTAGTTGGCCAGTAATCCTTCTCTTGTACCACATTACTCTTGGGATGGTTCTTCTCTACGATACAAGGGTTGCTTGTTGCGTCCCCAGAGCACAGATCTTCACCAGGATGTCTTCTATGAACTCCATGCTTCTCCAATGGTAGGGCACTCTGGGTTCCTCAAAACGTATGAGCGGGCACGACATAACTTCTTTTGGAAGGGAATGAAACGGGAAATGCAACAGATGGTTGTTGAATGTGATACCTGCCAATGTCACAAGGGTGAAACTACACTCCTCCCCGACTTGCTCGAACCCTTGCCCATACCTACAAGGATTTGGACAGATATTTTGATGGATTTCATCAACAGGCTCCCTAAATATGGAGGGAAGACCGTAATCTTGGTTGTGGTTGATCAACTCTCCAAATATAGTAATTTTTGTGCTCTCAGCCATCCATATACTGCCTCCTTAGTCACACAAATTTTCATGGACCAGATATTCCGTCTTCATGGCATTCCTTCTTCCATTATCTCAGACCGCGATGCAACTTTCACAAGTCATTTTTGGACCGAACTCTTTCGCCTCACTGGAACCAAACTGAAAATGAGTTCAGGATATCACCCACAAATGGATGGTCAAACTGAAGTCACCAACAAATTCTTGGAAACTTATCTTCGTTGCTTCACCTCTGAACAACAACATCAATGGGAAAAGTGGCTCCCTCTCGCTGAATGGTGGTACAATACTTCCTACCATACTGCATCTAAAATGACTCCATATGAAGTTGTTTATGGGCAGCCACCCCTAGTGCTCCTTCCATACACCCCCCATAGTTCACAAGTTTAGGAAGTTGACATGGTTCTGTGCAACCGTGATCAGATTCTTCACATTCTGCAAGAGAATCTTCACATGGCAAGAAATTGCATGAAGCAGCAAGCCGATCAACACCATTCTAAGCGCACCTTTCAAGTCGGTGATATGGTTTTTCTTCTTTTGCAGCCTTACAAGCAATCCTCCCTGAAACTCAAAGGACATCAGAAGCTGGCTCCAAAGTTCTATGGTCCATATAAAGTTCTTCAGAAGAATGGGTCAGTTGCTTATAAATTGGAACTTCCTCCTTCTTCTCGCATTCACCCAGTCTTTCATGTCTCTTGTCTCAAGAAAGTGATTGGCTCCAACATTAGAGCACAAACTATTTTACCAGAGCTAGATATGGAAGTCTCCATCATTTTGGAACCAGAGGCCATCCTCAATAAGCACACTCGTCAGCTTCGCTCTCGGTCCATCACAGAGGTCTCAATTCAGTGGCATGGCATGCAACCTGAGGATGCTACATGGGAATCGCTCCTTTAGATTCAGCAGCAGTTTCCACATCTAAAGCTTTGAGGACAAAGCTTTTTCTAAGAGGGAGGGGATGTTAAGAACCCATGTCAACCCCCCTCTTTATTTTGTCGGTATATTTTGTCAGACACATATGCTTTGTAAGTCATCCCATTAGTATGATGTATTATCCCACATTCATGGGGAGTAAGTAATAGTTGTTAAGTCGTCTAGTTAATAGGTTGCATTATCCCACATTCATGTGGAGTAATAGTTGTTTAGATTAGACTTAGTATATAAGTATGTGTTGAGGCCAATGAAAGCATCAAAGAGTTATTTTGTATTGAGCTTTCTCAAAGGAGGTTGCCCCCTCGAAGTGGCTCGTGATCAATAAAATCTCTTTTGTGCTCCAATATTTTTGTTATATCGTGCATTTTGATTGTTCATTGTAGGAGGTTCTCCACAGAGCACTTGTCCCAGATTTGGAGGTAGTGTTACACTACAATTATACCCAACACACCTTCAGGTGTACCCCAGGGAGAGAGGGCCAATTTTTTGACCAACAAGGGTGTCATTGAGCGATGGTGGCCATGGCTACACCCTTTGGCCCTCCTTTAAGGGTAATATGGATTAATGGTGCTACTGGTTGTCATTTAAAGGAGTTTTTAACCTCAGGGTTGGTGTCTGGGGCCCCTAAGGGTTGACCGTTGGGTCTCATGGCTCCATATCCTGCTTACTCGCTTTGGTGGCCTCTGCTTCAACTATGAGACACTGGTCTTCAGTCGCAGACACTTCATGTACCCTCCTGGCCCTTCAGTCACAGACACTTCATGTACCCTCCTAGCCCTTCAGTCAGTGGGTCCTTGCTCTCCCTGGACTTCTTTCCTTAGAGGAGGAAATCCTCTATTTTAGGTTGTTTCCATGCTTTGAAGAGGGATTTGAGGGATTTTTTCGCATTCTATGAGTTAGATGGGGCATAACACCCTCCCTCCAGCTCACTCCGGCCTTTCGTTCGGAGCGATTCGTTTATTTGAGCGGTTTTTGGCATCTGGGGATGCAAATACCCGATGTAACCTATCTTAAGCCTACCTTAGGCTATATTTTATTATTATTTTCTTTTAATTTTAAGTTGACATTTAATAATTACAAATTTACTTGTTTTAAGGTATGTCAGCCTAGATATTATTTGTAAAAGTGTGTGTGAGGTCATATAAATAGACCTCCTCACTTTCATTTGTAAATTGGAACTGATGGGATAAATTACTACACACTTGTTTTACCATTCTTAGGGTTTCTATGGATGAATGCACTCCTTTTGAAGAATTTTTTTGGTTAATGCAAGATATTTTCTGGTAATTCTTTGGTGAATCTCTACTTTGGTGATGCTTCAATTTGTTGGAAGAACACAAACAAAAGGAGGTGAGGATTCTTACCTTTTTGTTGGACGTTGGTGGATGCGCATGTCTAAGTCTTAGTGGTAGCCTTAGAGCTGTACTTTTCCCTAGGATAAGCCTTTAGCTTCTTCTTGTCGCCTATGATAGGTTAGTATTTAGATTAATATTAGGTTAGTCTTAAGTTAGTTTTAGGGTTAGTATTAGTATACACCAGCATTGCTCCCATTATTCTTGCGGTCTTAGCAACAACCATCATCTTCCTCGCTGCTGTAGCATCCTTTTGCTCACCTCGTTGGTCACTCTAGCTCGCATCTCATCCCTTCTCATAGCCTACCCTACAATCCTTGGGATCCTTCCTTATTACATTCTCTACTCCTCACCCTCTTCTACCCTAGCCTTCTGTCCATCTTCCTGCTCTTATCCCTGAGTCCACAACAACCTTCGATAGGCCTACTCCCTCCCTCATCTTTCACTCTCCTTCATCCAGCGCGACCTTGTAATGGTCTTCCCCTTCCTATCCATGGTTACATAGGCTGCCCTTTCAATGGAATCCTATCTCAATTGATCCAAACAACCCACATAACTTTCCCGCAATCCCTTGGCTTCTTCCTCTCGGCTGTTGTAGCATTTCTCCCGCATCATCCTCACTCACACCTTCACTACTCCTTCGAAGCACCCATTCTTTCCAAGAATTTTCCTTCCCTTCGATGTTGATCTTGCCTCACATCTCCCTCTAGATCTATACAGTTTCCACTAACCTCCTCCCCAGGCCTTGCACCCTCGATTCACAAGTATTCACTGAAGGACCACGTTTGTTTTGAACCTTTTCACTGCGCAAAATAATTGCCGAACTAGGCACATAAGGTGTAGACCATAAGTATGTGCACTGTATAAATAACAAAACATCATTTGTATTAACCCACCATCTGCATGTTATTATTTAGTGTTTTAAATGAAGGATGGTTTTAATATTTAATGTTGTTATAAAGTGCTTTACACATTACTGCATACACACATAAGGGATCATATTAATATATAGTGTGGTTATTTGTTTGGTCATCACAGTGAGTCGTGTAATGCTGGCATACGAGTATTGACGAGTGCACATACTCTTGTGATTAATAGAGGATACTATCGATCCCTAACTACTAGTATAATAATACATTACTTGTTGGGACTGATTTGAGACATATGTACAGTCTGCATTTTCGGTAAAAGCACATGACGGATCCTCACACTAGAATGAATTCCTAAATGATTAACACATTTCATACTACCGTTGTCATACACATTACTCAGAGCACACAGTTTTGTTTATATTAGTACCAAGTGTGTTTTTCTTTGAAGAATGTTATCATTATTTATGAAATGTCCCCTTGAATACTTAACATAGGATGGATGCCTACCGTTTCACTTATGCTTTGAATGATTATCCTATGATAATAAAGGCACATGATTTCTACTCTTATCGCATAATCACAATATGACTTAGTAGGGTATCACAATGATTTCATTGTTAAAGTAGAGGGAATAATCATACAAGTACCCCATAATCATACCTAAGACATACACCCATTATTCACATTTAGACTCCACTATGAACTGGTCTTTAACAATCTTGAAAGGGAACACTTTGTCTTAGTGCCTTTGCAGGGTCAAATAGGGCTCTCCTTTAGGAGGTTTCGACTTCCGAAGAAGTTTGGAGAAGTGACTAAGGTGACAATGGTCACTTCACCCTCATATGATTACCAACGGCTTAGACTGGCATTTCATCCGATAACACAACCATTACAAGCATAATATGTTATACCCACAAGATGGGGATGCTTAAAATTTGAAAACCAAAAAATGCTACCTAGATGCCCATGTGCAGATTAAAAAACAAAGAGATAGAACTAATTAAAAACCCCAACAAACATTCAGAGATTGGGAATTCTGAGAGTTTTTTCCACAATCAGAAAACTTATTTTGATGGAATCAATCTACCATGGATTATCTGAAAAGCTAATGTTGACGATCCACCACATTCTAGTAGCTCCTTTAGCAGTGAGGATTTCTTTTTGGATAGCATCAAACTACCATGGTTTATTTGGCAAGTTAACAATTCACAATGTACAACATTCCAATATTAGGAGGTATATAATATTTCTTCACATATTTCATTTTATGTTGGTCCTTTCATGAAATCCTGAGATACCTTGTTAAAAAAAGTGAGAATGATCCTTTGCAAGATTCTCAAATATTTACTTACTGTAATAATAACAATTGTTGCACTGAAATTTCAATCCTCTCCTGGCATTTCAGTTAGAGAGTAGTGAGAACCGCTTAATGTATGGGACATACCTAATTACATATGGGATGAAATATGATACTCTCAATCCTACTTTGATTGGATCAATACATTTATTTCAAGGGACAAATGATTCATATGAACAATGAGGATTTACTCCAAGAGAGGATGTACAAAAACAATGGTTCAGTTTGGCACTCTCAATTTATGTACAAGAAAAAATTTCCTCTTTTACTTCCCTTAACGAATACGTGCAACTGCTTTTTAAAATATGGCTTAGCATCTAGAAGAATACACAGACCAGTAAATGCTTGAACTCCAAAAGAAGGAATTTGATATGGCCTATGTTGGATGGGTATATTTGATTTTCCCTAGAAGGTTCAAATCCTTCATAGACATGTTCTCTCCAATTTTTGTATTTGTAATAAAAGGACCTTTGTATATCCTCTAAATAATTATGGATTAATCACAACGTAGCCCACTATATTTTTCATTCCATCCCATGCTAGGCCCTTCCAAAGAGTACAATACTGGTCTTTTGGTTTCTTCTCAACAATAGAGGCCTATAGAAAAAAGCATCATGAAATTCAGTTCAAAACTTGGAATCTTGCAAATTCAGTGATTGCACTTCATTAAAAAAAAATATGCATGTACAAGTTACCAAATCCATGCCGGGCAACATTCTTTCCTATACACTTTTTTTATTTTCACATCAACAAGGATACCAAAATCTCTATTAATGTGAATCATTTCCAAACCAACATGTTTGTATACTTTAGTGTTTATTATTACAATCTTATTTTGTAGCACTATCAATATTTTCAACATTACCAAATAGCATAAATACCTATTTAATTTCAAATATAACATGATTTAACTAGTTATTTTGGTTAAGAACAACCGACTGTCTATCATTTGTCTTAATTGATGTCACCAACAGTCCCCACATGAACATAAGCAATCCTTGAAATGGTGGAAGTTGGTAGCATCCCTCACTACAATATATGTCCCAACAATCCTTGAGATGAGCACGATGGCATCATGAAAATCCTCACACATGAATATTCTTTATAATTTTTATTGCTTCTCTAGATGGTTTGTCAACGAGACCAAAGGAATGGCCATCCTTTCATTGTGATGGTATGATGAATCTTTCTCCTTTTCATGCTCCACATTTCATAGCACAAAAGTAGGGTCTGGCATATATCCACTAGAGGATTATATTTTTAGGTGTTTGAGATTGTGAATATGTTTAAAATGCAACTAATTTAAGATATTTCAGGATGTCATAGCTTATAAATAGTTTTAAATAACTTGTTTTTATTGCACGCGCACCTCTGGGATTCAAAAACTAGATATGGACATGTTAATTGATTTTTGCATTGAAGAGGTTCATTCTACAACCCAGTAAGGGAGAGATGTGTAACTCCTTCCGTGCTCATCTTAGAGCTGACACACGTCCTTCATAAAAAAATAAAATATTAAAAATAACTTGTCCGCTTAAATTTAATTTAAATTATTTAGAATTGCATATATATAAAACAACATAAATTAGATAAACTAAAACCATAAACTTTGAATTACACATTTCGTCTTTAAAAAAATGTTTGCATCTAAAGAGATTTGATCCTTTTCGGTGTTTGGTAGATCCCCTTTTAGATGGATCTATGGTGGTAACAAATTCACATGAAACTTTTAAATGTCTGGCATTTGTGTATTGTTTTGGGCATCCTTCCTCGCAATTTAAACAATTATAGGAGTGCACAAGTAGCAGAGACATCAATCAAGTCAAAGATCTGTTATAGTTTTTGAAAAAAAGTTTGAAATGGCTCAAAGGAAGGGATAAGAAAATGGTTTCAAATAATGGTCCAGTGGCCTCCAATGTGTTTGAACAAGGTGGGTCACTTCCATATAATGTTCTTGTACTTTAACATTCTCATACCTCATTGATCCGATGAGCTAAATAATTGCATTTAGAGTGTGCCAATTTTTAATTGCATGTTGGAGTGTAGAAAATAGTTAATGAAGGATATAATTGTTCATTTTCCTGCATCTGATACTAGATAGGTGAATTATACACTGACAAGCTATAGAAACTTGAAGAAGCGTCCATTGGATATAGTTTAGGTGGTTGGGAGGAATGATTGATGATGTAATATGGTCACACCTTGATTCAATTTGATTAACAAGTGTTGGTATTTTCTGTGAAATAGCCCTCTAATCAAGACATACAAAATATATTTATTTTTTTCACACATTAAAAATAGATTACACAAAAGAGAAAAACCCACCCAAACCATATTGTTGGCTTCTATTGCACCTATCAATGAAAATCTCATTTCACCCTATCGCAGAGCTCCTAAACCATGGTAAACCATGGTGAAAATGTTGGTGCCTAATAATCATAAAGTTCTGTGACAAACCCATACATCATTAAGAGTGAAAGACATGCTGATGAAATATGTATAGATGTACACATCCTCTTTTGAAGGAACATATTTATTATTCATTTCAATGTTTTTAGAAATATTAACGCGTTAAAACAATGATGATGACAAGAGAAAAGATGAATACTTTATTTTATTGAGCGGTGGTTTAATAAACCCATTGAAATGATGGGTGAAAAAGTCCATTTTTTTTAATTAATATATTTTTCAATAAAATAAAAAAATAACCCATCTCAAAAAAATTAAATGTTATTTATAATTGACAACGACAACCGAACACCATAACTTTGGAGGAAAATAGAACTTACTACTATTCATACTTTGATATCTTTTAAGAGTAAGCAAATGAAATCTCAACAATCTTGAGTTGTTAGAAGTGTTAAAAGTACCCAAAATCTCAGCAAATGAAATCTCAACAATTTGATTTTTGAGTATAATTGCTCTACCATCTTGGAGCAATTTTATTGTACTTTTCAAAGTACCTAGTGGCGATCTGAATGTACTTCTTGGAGATCACATCCTTCGGCGTGGCGACCTCAACGTCTTTCGTGCACAGAACGTATGCCTGGAGGATATTTCCTGGCTTTAGGTGTCCTTTAGGGTTGATTTTACTGACGATTGTTTTGTACTTTGTGTTTGTGTGAGTTCCTGTTTGAGTGCCACGTTTTGAATGTCTCTTTGAGACATTAAACATCTAGCACGAACTCCACCCAAATGCAGTCGGGCCATTACCTCTTTTAATGCGTCAGGATGTAATACTAGGGTTTCCATTTTGGGCGCACCTTTTTGCTGTGAGGAGGTGCCGTCGGTAAGGATGCCTTTGTATACAGATGATTTGTGGGTTCAGTCTGGTATTGCTGTGTGCACGGTGGAGAATTTATCTAGTGTGGATGTCAGCGTTATGGAGCATGTTCCTAAGGTAGTCCCTGCTGTGGATGTGCAGGATTTTGATGCTATTTCGTCATCTTTGGATCGTATTGATAATGTTTTGATGCCAATGGAGTTTTCTGGAGATGATTTTCTTGTGGTGAGACTGTTTGGAGATTTATGTCCCTTTGGGAGCACAGGCGGTGATGGTGGTATTGAATTGACGGGTTTATTACCTGTATCCACCTCTCAGATGATTGTGCCTGACTCTTAGATGATTTTTCCTAATTCTCTTTCTGGTGGATTTGATGGTGTTTGTGCTGGGGTTGGGGTGCCTGGCAATTTTCCTCATTTGGCTGGTATTATCGATACCTGCAAAGAAGGGTTGGTGCATTTAGTTCATGCTGAGGAGGTTGAGAATCCTCTGAACTTGAATAATCATGAGGTTGTTTAGGATAATCAGGGTCATGTTATTAATCCTCCTAATTTGGTTTTGGCGAATGAGGTGGAATTTGATGGGGTTTCTTTTTTTGGTCATCACTGGTTGCGGGTGGAAATATCTTCTGGATCTAGTGTGCATAGGAAGCAGACTAAACAGGTAATCCGTAATACTGATAAGCCATTGCTGATGGTTGTTGGAGCTGATATTGCGATGAATGATATTGTTTTAACTAATGCCCTTACTTTGGTGGGGCATTTTGGTGGAAGGAAATTTAGTTCGACTGGGGTTAAACAATGAGTTTTTGATACCTGGCAGGAGTCGGTTGCTACTTGTCTTGAAGTTTTTGTTCTGCCACGTGGATGGTTAGCTTTTAAATTTCAGTTAGAAACAGATGCTTCCACCATTCTTGCGGGGTCCTGGAGATGGGATGGGGCAGGCATGTTGCTGAAGCGGTGGACGCCGTTATTTGACCCGCACATTGAAAGGTATGATATCATGCCAATTTGGGTTAAATTACCTAATCTGCCATTTGAATATTGGTCTCTGGATTTCTTCAAACTTGTGGGTAATACCTTAGGGACTTTTGTGGAGGCAGATTTATCCTTTCTGGAAGCTGGTGTTTGTTGTTTGGGTAAAGAATTAGTTCTTATTGACCTACGTAAGGGTTTAGCAGAATATCTTGTGATTAAAAAAGGGGATTGTGTTTTTAGTCAACACTTGGATTATTTAGGGGTGCCTTTTCGTTGTAATAGATGTCATAGTTATGGACATTTACTTTCTCAGTGTTTCCTTTCTTTTAAAAGACAATTTAATCAGAATGCTGTTAAGAAAGATAAAAAACATTGGAGAGTAAAGAAAGTTGATGATTTGGTGGCTTCTCCTGTATCTTTGGTCAAATAAATGGTAGAATCAACCCCTGTTGATCCTGTTCAAAATTTGGATGGGGGGGGTTTGGATCCTGGTTTTCAGTTGTTGGAGGTGGATGCCTTAAAACCACTTTGTTTGACTTTGATTTATTCAATTGATAAGGGTTCTGACCTTTTGATTAGGGATCTGAGGATGTCCTTTGGTTCCAAATCCGATGATGTGTCAACGATATTTTTTAATCCATCTTATGTTCTTTTGGGTGGGTTAGGGTTTGTATCTACTGCCAGGGATTCTTCTACATCTAAGGTTGGATATTTTTTGAGATCTAGTTCTAATCCCCCTTTGGATGTTTCTCGAGACAAAGCAGGTTAGCTGAGACATCAGCGCCTTGTCTGGGGTCAGGTGTCTCAGATTTGGGGACTACTTGTTCTTTTGATTTCCATTCTGGGGCACTTAGAGCAGCGAATTCCTTTCTTAGGGATTCCTTATGATTGTGTTGTCTCTTAACTGTAAAGGGTTATCTAGTATCCCTAAAAAACTGGCGGTTCGTAGGTTAGTGGAGGAACAGTTTCCTAATGTCCTATTTCTCCAAGAGAGTATGGGAGATGGGCAAATTAATGTTGCTGAGTTGGAGTCTATACTTAAAGGGTGGATGTTTGTTTTTGTAGATGTCAAAGGGAAATATGGTGGTCTCCTATTGGGATGGAGGACTCTCCGTTATTAAATGCATGGGCAGTGGTATCTGGCCTGTGTGTTTCTCTTTACTCCATTGAACATAAAGAGGCTTTATGCTTTATTAATGTTTATGGACCTTATTTGGATAGGGAAAGGTATTGGAATAATTTTTTTGATAATGACTATCTTAAGTGCTCTAAGTTGATTCTAGGTGGGAATTTGAATTACTCATTGGGTTTTTCAGAGATTCGGGGTGACAGGGCTCGGGTGGATCATTTATCATATTTTTTGTACTTTAAAGATGGCTAAATTTGGACTTGTGGATATAGAACCAACTATTTTACTTCCCACTTGGTCCAACTAAAGAATAGGGAAGGAAAATATTAGCAAGAGACTTGATATGCTTCTACTCTCTACTGATATTTTGGACTTGGATCTTCATTTTCGGCAATGGGTTGGTTGTGGTGGGGATTCAGATCATCACCCTATATTTTTACAGATTTTAAATAATGAAACAAAACCTCGTAGTCCCTTTAAGTTTAATGCTCACTGGTTAGTCAATGAGGATTTTGTTGCTTTATTAAAAGCTTCATGGATTCCTTATGTGGACAATGCTTTGGTATTGTCGGCTTCGCATTTTGCTGATAACTTAAAACATTTGAAAGAGGTGTCTATTTTATTGTATGTTCAAAAAAAATCCCAGGATCTTAAAGATTTAGTGGATATTGAACTTCTGTTAGTCAATTCTTATAACAAGTTGGGTTTTGGTTTTGCATATGCGGATGATAAATCATTTTTGTAGATTTGGAGATGCGTAAAAGGAAAATTTTATTAGATCGCAAAAATGTGGCTAGATAGAAAAGCAAGGCGATTTGGATTACTTGTGGAGATGATAATACATCTTTCTTTCATAACTATGCCAATAATAGGAAAAATATCAATTCCATATGGAAAATAGTAGACGATGATGGTAGTCTGGGTAAAGGATTTGAGAATATTGCTAGGGCTAGGGTTAAACATTTTGAAACTTTGTTTCAGGAGAATAAACCTCTTTATCTTTCAAAAATTATGAAGGTTGCAGAAAATTTCCCTACTTCTGTCAATAATGAGGAAAATGATGAACTTATGGTACCTGTTACTCTTAAAGAGATTCAGTCTATTTTAAATCTGAGCAAAAATGACAAAAGTCCAGGTCTGGATGAGATACCCTTTGAAGTGTATAGGGCTCTTTTTGATGTTTTGGGAGTGGATTTGTTAAGGGTAGTTGAAGAATCTAGGAAGAGTGGTAAAATACTAGTTGTTTTTAACTCAACTTTTATTGTTCTCATTCCCAAATCAGATCTCCCAAAATATTTTGAAGATTTTAGGCTTATATCCTTGTGTAATTACATTTACAAGATCATTGGTAAGATTATATCTATTTGCATCATGAAGGTACTCAGCAGGTATATATCAGGAGAACAATTTGGATTTTTTCCTGGTAGGCAGATTCATGATGCTGTGGGGGTTATTCAGGAAGGTTTGCATACCATTCACAGTAAGTGCTTGAAGTCCATGGTTTTAAAAATCGATCTCTCTAAAGAATATGATCGGGTTAGTTGGACTTATCTTAGAGTTCTCCTTTCTCAAATGGGGTTTGATGTGCCTTTTATTACATGGCTCATGAGGAGCCTTACATCTGTATCTTTTGCATTATTGATTAATGGAGTGACCTCCTCCTTCTTTAGATATGGTCGAGGACTTAGGAAAGGATGCCCTATTGCACCTTTTCTCTTTCTTATTTTAGTTGAAGTATTGGGCAGGGATTTAATTAAAGCTAAGGATTGTGGTATCCTACAGGGTATTTCATTTGGTAATGGGATTTATTTAACCCATGTTCTATTTGTGGATGATATTGTTATGGCATCTAATGGATCTGAACAGTGTATATCAACTTTGTCTGAGGTTTTGCTTTATTTTTGCAAGGCATCTAGGACGCAGATTAATGCTAACAAATCTGCATTACTTTTCACTAGATTAGATGATTCTGAGTTAACTTATTTAATGAATGTTTTCTCTTTTCCTATGGTAAATTTTGATAATGGTATGAAGTATCTTGGCTTTCATTTAAAACCTTGAAGATACTATATAAAGGATTGGGACTGGCTGATTGCTAAAGTGGAAAAAGAATTAAAAACTGGAGTTTTCGTTGGTTATCCAAGGGGGGTAAGTTAACTTTGGTTAAATCTGTTCTTGAGGCTATTCCTGTGTATTGGATGCATTTTTGGATTTTGCTCGGTATTATTGAAAAGATTAGGAAATTATGTTATAAATTTTTATGGTCCGGGAAAAATGATACTTTTGGTCTACCCTGGACTTCTTGGAAGTCATTGGCTTGTCCAAAATTTTTGGGTGGATGGGGATTGAAAATTCCTGTTTTTTTCGCTAAATCCTTGTCTGCGAAGAGTGTATGGAGCCTTATACATGGCTCTGGTATTTGGGTTCAGATTGCAATTCAAAAGTATGTTCGTCCATTATCCCTGCTTGATTGGATAAGAGTTTCTTGTAAACAGAAAAGGAAAATTTCAATTTGCTGGAAAGATGTTTTATGGTCTTTTGACTTAATAGGCAATAATTTGGTATGGAAGGTGGGCAATGGTGCTGATGTTTGTATTGGTATGGATCCTTGGGTCGGTTCTAAATGGAGATATATTTTACCTTCTCCTATGATTGGCACATTACACTCTTTGGGTTTTTATTTTCTCAAAGATATTGGGTACCTTGGTGTATCTTTTCTGATGGAACAGGGATGGCTATCTACTAAATCCATTGGTTTTCAAGATTTACAGGATATTGCTATCTGGAATGGATTTCTTTCTATTCTAAATGTTAGTCACTTAAGATTAATTAATGATATGGATGAGTTGGTTTGGAATAAATCTAAATTTGGGAAGTATTCTCCCCAAGAGGGTTATCTAGAGTTGATTATGGAAAGGAATAAGGTGGAGAATTCCTGGTGGTGGAAGGATTTATGGAAGTTCAAGTGTCCCCTTAAGACAAAAATTTTTTCCTGGTTTTTATTTTCTGACAAAGCTTTAACTTGGGATGTACTTTGCAGAAAAGGTAGGGAAGGACCTGGTAGGTGTTCTTTGTGTAAGAAGTGTGCTGAGTCGAATTTGTATTTAGGAGTGGAGTGTTCTTTTACCAAAAGTATCTGGTTTAAAATTGAAATTAAGCTAAAAATTAAGAATTTGTGGATTGGGGATTCAACGATATCCTTCCTCAAGACCTAGTGTCTTAATAAGGATTTGAAGCATATCATATATTTACATGTACTTGTATTTTGGTTCACATGGAAGGCAAAAAATCTGAGTTGTTTTGAAGATTCTCTAATTTTGCCTATTCAGGTGTCATCTTTATGTTTAGGCATGTTGAGTTCTTTTCCACAAAACAATATTGCTGTAAATATCATATCTATGGTTGAGGAAAGCATTGATAAAACCTTCCCATGGGGATACTTTGATGGTTCAACATCAGGTGAATAAAAAATATGTGGCGCTGGAAGTTGCAGGTTTTTGGAGACTCTCAGTTGGTCATCAATTGGCTCACTGAACAATTCAAAATTCAAAATTTACAGCTATGTCAAGTGCTTCATGAAGTGCTCAGATTATTAGATATGCTTGAATCTTCGGCATATAAGCATATTTACTGAGAAAGGAAATTTGTTGCGGATGAACTAACAAAACCTAGTGCTAATGGGCTAGAAGGTTTTTAGCAGATCTCTGAGTTTCACGATTCTAAAATTATTGAGATTCTTTTGCCTATATAGTCATACTTTTGGGGCTACATGAAGATAGAATATTTTTGTGAGTTTTGGGTTGATGTGCACTTTGAAGACTTTGTGGCTTATTTTTTTTTTGAGTTTGGGGACATTATTTACTTTTTGAGATAGTGGTATGAGCAACAGTATTGAAGTTTTAGACTTTTTTCAGACTCTTTGGCATATTTTATCAACTTTGATGATGTGATTTTGAGTCTTGGACTTTGTATCTCTATGGTACATTACTGGTAACTGGAGTTGGTTTATGATGCCAGATGTGCAGTTTGTAGACTTATGTGTTCTGAGCGCATGATATTTTATGATGATATGCATAGATAATTATTTAATTTTTTAGATATTGAAGATGTGCAGAAGGATTGTGCTAAAGATTGTTCTTGAGCATTTTTTATTCTTGATGGAAATAGTTTTGTTAAAAGACTATATGTGTAAGATTAAGTTACAAAATTTGTAAAGGATTCACTTGTTCATATCTGGTATACTATTGGTATACTTTTGGTTTTTTTTATCATAGACAATAGTCATTTTGGTATTGATCTATCTGATGAATGTAATTCTATACATATAATAAATTATGATTTTTTTGTGGAAAAAAAGAAGTAGTGTTAAAAGTATAAAGAAATTATGGGTTTTGGGATGGCACCATAAATAAATTTTACTTGAGATTTACTTTCTTTTATAGGTTGGGTTTTTTCCCATTCGAGATCAAATTCCATAACCAAATATACATGACTCCTATGGGAGAATCATATTTTCAATATATATATATTAAAAATTAAAATTAAAAAAAGGTACTTATACACAGAATGAATGCTATGAGTTGAAAATTTTAATTCTCTTGAATATTCAAAATCATACCTAAAAACATTCAAATTAAATTTATAAATTCATATAAAATGTAAAATTTCATAATTATCATTTTTCTCTAAATTTTCACTTTTGATATAAAATTCAATCATAAGAGTACATTTCATGCTTCTACTTTAAAAGTATTACTGGTGGTGACTCTACAAACCATTTTGAGTGTTATGATCTAGGAATTCTTGGTGGTAACTCTATAAACAAGTTGTGAATGTTTTGATCTAGGAAATATTGGAGCTATTCAACATTTGAGATCATTAGGCTGGTTTGATGACATATATGAATAATGTCAACCATAGATTAGAGCAATGCAAAAATCTTAGATTTTTAGTGGATTTTCATGGATGAAGAAATTTGTGTTCATATTTAATGAAAGATGTTAAAAAATTATTAAACTTCATTTTTTTTGTAAAGTTCGTAAATTCTATTAGATTAAGAAAACTAGACTGTACATATTCATATCCAAATGTCACAAAGTTAAGAGCATTCACAACTTTGTTGGACTCCAAAAAAATAGACATATAAGTACCAATAGGTAACCACCTAGCTAGAGTGTCTATGGCAGGTAAACCTTCAAGCTGTTCAAAATTAAAGTGAAAGAGAGTCCCTGTAAACAATGTAAACAAAATTCACCCTAAATTGACTAACCCAAAACCAAAGACAACTAAACCAACCAGTCATCATCAGAAAGACGGATGTTTGGAGGGCTAACACCTAGTTTGTTGTAGTTGTTGTTGTCATACATAGCTCAAGAGAAGTGTTTGTGCACCAGATGAGTGCTCGCAATTGCATCTAGAGGCGCCCTAGTGAAGGTTTTTCCAGTGAGGGCCTTGACCATAACATCCATCTTGGTGCTGATCCTTTTAGTTTTAGCCCGTTGATGTCGGATGTCAGTAAGCAAACTGGATTCAATGTTGGATATTCAGTCCACCAGTGGAAGTTCAACTTCTTCTGGGCTGAGCATTCCCTGGATACAGTCCTCCATTTCCATAGACATCAATGTCTTGGTAGTCCAAAAGTTTACCAAGGTTTTGGTGTGCCACATTTCCCTTGTGTGTGCACAACCAACATCCTCAGTTAGGCCCCCAAAATCTGCCACAAGTTGTTCGGCTAATGGGCACTCATGCTTCTGTCTCAAACACTTTTACAACTAGATGGTGTGAGCTATTGCAGGTTCTGGGAGCCCTTTCTCAAAGAAATTTGCACTTGTCTCATGTCATCCATGGCTCATGGCATATGTGAGCAACACAACCCATTCTTCATATTCCTTAGAGTCACCTTCATTCTAGTCATAGTGAGTACACCCACAAGTAATGTCCAAACATAACCGTCACAAAGGAAGAATATATTCTTGCTATCCCAAAGAGAGCACAAATAAGGGATACGACTGCAGTCGTTAGTAAAATGAGTCTTGATTTTGTGCCGAGGCCTCCATTTCATGTAGCCGGGGATAAGTTGGAGATATTGCATGCCCCTTCCAACACCTTCCACATGACTCGTCATGAGGGATCCAACTTGCGCTTGTACAAACCCTACTAAAACATGAATTGTGATGATTTTCCAACTAACTAGTTGAAACTCCATCATAATGGCTTGGCGTTGAGGTTGACACCCAACCTTATGTATGACATCATGCATAGAACACCTCCCTTTGATGGGGATGGTTAAACATGTGGGACATGGCCACAGCATTTGGACACCCTTCTTGGGGGGCGTGTATTGCATATTGATGTGGTTGCATGTTGTTTTGAGATTCTCTTAGGCCACCTCATCCCATGATTTATTGCGTTCCTCCCAAGGATGATTGATTCCTCAATTTTCTAGTTTGTCTGTGATTTTGTTGGCGTCCCTCCTGATGTGGAAATGGGAAATAACCAAGGATTCATCCAAGGTGGAAGCTAAAAAGTCCATATTGGCCGCTAGCCACCAATAGAGAGTGAGTCTACTTGCTTTGGAGCCATTGAGGAGTCGCGTGAGAATGTAGATTAGTAGGTGAGAGTCACCTTCGACTTCAAACATGGCGTAATGCTCTTGCTTGGCAATGTTGATTCCTTTTAGTAGGGCATATAACTTTGCTACATTGTTGATATCAATTCCCATCGATCATGCATACAACCGGAGAATGCTTCCTTTATGATATCTAAAAACTCCCCCATACCCAACTGCTCTCAAGTTACCCCTGTTGGAATTGTCGAAGTTTAGTTTAATGTATCCCATTTTCGATGGGGACCAGGTGTTGGGACTTGTAGGTAGGTATTTCTTATGCATGGGTGTGCATACTCCAATTTGTGGTTATAATTACCAGGCTCTGAGAATTTCTACGTCATGTGGGGAGCCATCCCAGTCAAAGGAATCTCATTGGCCAACCTCGATGGTTTCTTGTATGTGCAATTGTAATTTTTCCCATATTTGCTGAATGGGGAGGTCAACATTTTGAAAGATCTAGTGATTCCTTTCTTTCCAAATTTCCCACATCAATTCTCTCAAGAAGAGCTGGCAGACTCTCTTAACAATGCTATTGGAAGAAATTTGGTCTCTCCAATTAGTGATAATGTCATGGATGTTTTCCTGATTATAGTTCATCTACAAGAAAAAACTTTCCCCACAACCCCATACCTATCTACTGAATTGGAATTTAGTAAGGAGGTGCTCGAGGTCTTCTACAAATTCCCTGCATAGGTAGCAGATGGATGATCCTTCAAATCCTTTTTTGAGAATTTTGTCTCAGGTAAGAATGCACTTCCATCATTACCAACCATAAAAACATTGAAACCTTGGGCCATAGATTTTGTTTTCAAATTTTTCTTCCAGATTCAAAAGGAGTCCTCTTGGTTGTGTTTTGCAAGAACAATATACACTTATTTAAGGGTAAAGGTGCCTATGCTAGAGTACCCCCAATATCTAAGAATATAGAGTCCATATTGGTAGGTGTTTTTTCTTGTTTGTATCTCTTCCCAAAAAAGTTACGAGTGATCCTATGATATTGTGTCTCGCCAGTGATGAGAGCATTTCCATCGTCGCCATTGAGTGTGGTTATTACTGTGATCCCAGAAATGAGAAACCTGTAGCAGACTCTCCATCATTGTGGAAATCCGCATAGGATGTACATATTACAAAGAGGAGGGTCTCACTCTCTACTTCCACGAGTCATCCCAGAAGAGAGCCGTGTTGCCATTCTCAATATCCCAAAAAGCACGCTCTTGAATAATCTATCAGTTTTGCCATACAAGTTTCCATTTTTTTGAGCCTTTGGGTTTGGTCTCCATTCGAATCAGTTCCTGTGGGGCAACATATGGTACATATTTTTCCTTCCATATCCTTGACCAAAGGGTGTTTGGACTTGTTATCCATCTTTTCCTTATTTTCTAATTTTGGGTCCCTTGAGCCAAGGGCTCCTTGAATTTTAGGTTTGAATAGCTTATCCCATGCCACTAGCGCCCATTTGTGTTCTTTAGTTTTAGATCATCCCCATAGGAATGTTAATTGGATAAAGCAAATTCTATTTAGAAACCTTTTGGGAGCAACACAAATGGAGAATATATAGGTGCTTATACTCCGAATAATAGAGTTAAGAAGGACAAGTTGGACTACAATGTTAAGAGAACGAAAGGACCCATTATTAAGGCATTTCTCCATTTTGTGAATGCAGGTTTTCCAAGCTCCATGTTTGGTGGTAGTGAAAGTCAGAGGCGCTCCTAGATATGTGGAGGGTAAACATCTGTGCCTAAATTTCAGCAGTATGGTAATTGTAAGTTGAAGGAGAATGGGTGTATTGTAGAAGAAGATGTCAGACTTGTCGTTATTAAGGGAAAGGCTTGAGGCTGTAAGGAAAGTTGATAGAAGACGCTGAATATTTA
Organism: Pseudotsuga menziesii; assembly: GCA_001517045.1. NCBI lineage: Eukaryota > Viridiplantae > Streptophyta > Pinopsida > Pinales > Pinaceae > Pseudotsuga > Pseudotsuga menziesii. Next base: position 26,213 of record LPNX010538479.1, read on the forward strand.
TATATTCTCTTAGGGACGATTTAGCTAGAAGCATAGTGTCATTTATGAATTGTAGGTGGGAATATCTGGAGTGATTATTGGTTGGGTTGATTCCCGTCAAATCATTTCTCTGAGTGGATACCTTTAAATATCGTCTTAGTCCTTCCACCATAAGTATGAAAAGGAAATGGAACAGGGGTATCCTTTCCTAATTATCCTTGAGGAATGGAAGGCAGGATATGGTGAACCATTCACTAAAATGGAGAAAAAAAGAGAGGATGTTGAAGCCATGATCCAATTTATCCATTGCTCAGCGAAACCACAGGCAAGTAGGGTGCTCCTCATGTAATGCCAAGACATTTTATCAAAATATTTTGAAATACCAAGTTCAAGAAGCATACTAGTTTGGATTGAGTTTTTTAGGGTATGCATAGTTTCATGCGCAATTAGGATGCCATCCAAAATTTGTCCTCCTTCAACATATCCTGATTATTCCTAAGAAACCAAGTGTGGGAGAAATGGTTTTAGTATGTTGGTGATGACGTTAGTGCTGATTTTGTAGATGACATTGCATAGTGATATGGGCATGAATTTTCTAGTATGGCTCATGTTGTCTTATTTTGGCACTAGGGTTAAGAAGGTGGCGTTGAGAGTGGGCAAGACAAAAAATCTTGCACGGCATTCTTTGAAAACCTCCCAAACCTCATTATGTATGATATCCTAGTATATTTGGTAGATATCTATGGTGAATCCATCATGCCTAGGATTTTTTGGTGGGCATGTCATGGATCGCTTCTATGACTTCCTCTAGAACGATCGGTTGCAAGAGCGATTCATTTTGCTCGTCGGAGACTAATTTCAAAATATGTTGAAGGATTGATTCCATTGCATCTGTCTCATCATCCCCATCATATTTGAGAATGTTGTTATGATATGAGACCACCTCATTTGCAATGTCCTCCTGCCTATTGAAAATTCTTCCCTCCTTGTTCTGAATTTTGGTTATGCAGTTGTAGGCCCTTCTTTGAATCATGGAATCATGGAATAATTTTGATTTTCTTTCACCCTCCTCAAGCTAACGTACCCTCTATTTCTGTTTCCATAGGATTTCTTCTTGCTCCATTAATTGATTTAGTTCCTTTTGGACTTCTTTTTCTCTTTGTAGGAGCTCATTAGTGTATCCCTATGACATAGCTTCCTCCTGAACGATTGCGAGATCCATTTCTAGCTACTTCTTAGCTTAAAAAATGTTTCCAAATACTTCCTTGTTCCAAGTCTTACCTTGGATTTTATCCATTTCAGTTTTGCTATAGATTGTACATCTTTGACTCATCTGTGACCGGTGCACTCAACCACCACTCCATGAAGGTGTCCACGAATTCTGGATTCCCTAGCCATAATTTTTCAAATATGAAGGGATGGTTCTTGGTTGTGAAAAACTCATTTATTTACAGACTAATCAACCAGTGATATGATGCTGCCATTGAAAGGATGTGATAGTCTGTGATGGAATCAATTCTAACGAAATATGTTGAGAGTAGAAACTAATCCAATTTGGAGGCAATGGAGTGCATACCTCCCCTTTTATTGTTTTAGGTAAAAGACCCATTTCTTGGTTTGATATCCACCAGGTCTAATTTAGCAATCAAATGTCCAAATACACAGCTTGCAACATCCATACTGTTGATGCCCCCCATTTTCTCTAGAGGTTTGGAGATTAGATTAAAATCCCCCCCATTATCCGGATGGAATATTGCACTTGAAAGTTTTTTATGTTAGAAAGAGAGGACATGAAGTTGGTTTTGAGTGATGGGATGGGCGGGCCGTAGACATTGGTGAGGAATCCTTGAAAAGTTGTGGAAAGGAGCTAAAAGGAGGTAGATATTGTATGGGGAGTGGTAAAATATTTGGATAGCTGTACCATTGAAGGGTCCCAAAGGACTACCATGCCTCCTCCAGAGCCATGTGTACATAGAGAAACTGACTGGTATCCTCTATAGTAAAAGTTTGAGAGGGTTGACAATGTTTCCATAGAACGTTTGGTTTCTTGTATGAAGACAATGGTTGTCTTTTCTTGGTGGATATTGGATTTGAGGGTTCTCTTATAGATTTACCTTATAATCCTCAAATATTCCAAGAAATAATTTTAATTGAGAAACTACTAAGAAGAAGGGAGGGACTATAGCTATTATGCCAAAGATCGATGATTACTTGATGATATTATTGTTTCCCCTAGTTCATCTAGTCATTGTTGATTTGTATTTCGCCCTCTTTTTTGGTCTTTCCATGTTGTGTGTGGCAGTGTCATCACCGATTGAACATCTAGTTTTCCTGTTGTTTTTCTTTGGGCGCTTGAGTTCTGCTTCATGAGATGGGTAGATTCGTGTAGATGGGATGGTATATGTTTTGGGTAAGCAGCCAAATCTGGTTACCTTGGATCCATTTCCATCTACAACTTTCTTTTGTGAGGGTTCCTCCTCTAGGTTTGATCGTAGATTGGCTTCTTCTTCTACTGAATTCCTAGAAGAGTTGGACTGGTCTTGATCTCGCACTGTCTGCTGAGAGTGAGTTGTTGTTTTCCTGAGGGGGGTCGCGTGTTGTTGTTTCCTGATGGTTTTTGCTTTTCCTGCGAATGGTTTCTTGCTTGGTTTCCTGGGTTGAAGAACGATTTTGAACAAAGAAGGGTTTCCCATCCCTCCCCATGGCCCTCCCATGGCTCAGAACCTGCTTGGAGTTTCTTCTTGGCTCGCAGCTAGGGTTTTTTAGGTACGATCATAATTGTAGAGCTTAACTTTTGTTATTGCATGGTAATTCATAGAGATTTGTGTTCTATAATAACCATCCAAAGATAACATCTATTAAACTTAAAAAAATATTATTATCTCTATCAATAGGATATAAAATTGTATCTCTCAAAACAATATCAAATAAAAAGTGGAAAAATAAAATAACGCTCTTAACTGTCAAATTAATATCATAATTACATCTTAACCATAAAAATGAGATTTTGATGTAAACTAAAAGGGCTCAAAGAAGTTGTGAAAAATACAATTATGAAAGATTGATTTCCAAAGAAGTTATTAAAACAAACCACACAACGAATTAATATTGAATCTAAGTGTTTGAAATATGGATAGAGCATCACAATAAATAAAGTTGTTGTAAATGTAACTTCGGAAGATATTCTTGAGTATTCTTATTAGAATTTATTGTACTTTCATTTGTACCTCCTTTTGGGGATGTTTTCCCTCTGATCAAAAGATGTATTTGATGTAATTGGTCAAGTAAGAGTTGAGGTAAAACCTCCGTTGTAAGTTGGGGCATTAGTCCCCAATAGAATAAGTATAAAGTGTATTTTTGAGTCTCCCTAGGAGAAGTCGACCCTATTGAATCAAAAGGTCACCCAAGTGAAGAATATAAATAGGGAGGCACTATCCCTCATTTGGACACACTACAATCACAAGCAAGTTTGCTCCAAGAGAGAGAAAGACAAGTTTTCTATGTGAGAAGAAGAAGAAGTTGCAGAAGACATCTTATCTTTGGGTTTTCCATATTTGTTTGACATTGTACTAAGTGACGAATCTATGCAAAATAAGTTGGTGGGTTTTCTCCCTTGTGGTTTCCCAAGATAAAATATTTGTGTTTTTCTCTTGTGTTGTGCTTTTTTATCTTTAAATGATCCTATTGTATTAGATTAAACATATAACATAATTGAATTATAGTGAAAAATCTAACATGGTATCATAGCCACCATGAAAGAAGGCACTATATAGATACATAAACTAGCGATTCCAAGTTCTAGTACTTTTCTCCGCAAACTTTCCAAAAAACAAGGATAGGATAACTCGCCTTAAGGATGCACATCTCTTTATGGATAAAGATTCTAGTTTGGAGAACTTTTAATTTTTTGATTGCGGAACACTATGGGAAGGAACTAGGGCATCAAGTTTTCAAATTTTTCCTCCACAGAATTTGGAAAAGGACCTCACCAAGAAACTCACCTCAAGGAGGTGCGTCTTTCTTTTCAGAAAAAATTTCAAGATTCCAAACTTGAAAAATTAGGGTTTCTCTATGGAACCCTAGGTCATCCAGATCAAGGAACTGTTTGGGAATCTCAAATTGGTAAGATCTATTTCCTTGTCATTTCCATTTGAAGTTCTCATATCAAGATGTTGAACCAAACCAAGCTTGTGTACAAGCTTGAAGAAGCTGATAACTTCCGTGCATGGAGGTATAGAATCTCTCTTATCCTAGAAGAGAATGATTCTAGAACTACAGGGAGATGATTCCAAGGCTACTCATAAGAAGAACATGAAAAGATCCAAGAGGATCATCGTAGACTCCATCAAGTATCATCTCATACCTCATGTTTCATCACTAAGGACCCCCAAGCAGATGTTTGATGCCTTGATCAAACTATTCAAAGGGAAGAACATCAACCAGAAGATGACATTGAGAAATTAACTCAGGAATGTGAAGATCCAACACTCAGAAACAATTCAGTATTACTTGACAAGGGTTTCTCAAGTCAAGGAGCAACTAGAATCCATTGAAGAAGGAGATATCATGATGAATACCTTGAATGGTTTCCCAAGTTCATGGGACTCATTCATTCAAGAGATATGCACAAGAAATAAGCTTATCAAGTTCAACAGATTGTGGGAGGAATGCACTCAATAAGAAGCTTAGTCAGTATCAAGGGAAGAAAACATGGGAGTAGATGATGACCAAGACTTAACTTCTCATGCTAAGAAGGATCGAAGTAAGAGGGAGGATCAACCTCACAAAAGGCCTAAAATATTCCAAAATAATCATAGATCTAAACGTGACTTCTCTAGTCTCAAATGCTATACATGCAATGAGAAAGGCCACCTTGTGAGAGACTGTCCCAAAAACAAAGGAGCCTCAAAACGAAAAAGAAGAGGCATCATGTTGACATTGTTGAAGAAGATGGACCAACAATGAAGAGAACCAGAGAATATTTTTCAAGTGATGAATAATATGTTTTAATCTCAGCTCTTACAGGTACCGTCACCCATGGAAGTAATGATTGGATTGTGTATAGTGGAGCTTCCAAATATATGACATGATACAAATAATCATTTGTTAAACTATCAGAACATGAGTCACCTCACACGTTGAAACTTGGATATGACTACAAGTACCCTATCAAAGGAAGTGGAGAAGCCTCCTACAAGTTGGATTCGAGTAAATCAATGAAGATGAAGGATGTCCTCTACGTACCAGTTTTGAAGAAAAATTTCCTCTCCATTTAAGCTTTAGATGCTAAGGGATTTCATGTTGCGTTTGTGGATGGCTAAGTACTCATGTGGAAAGGAGGAAATACAATAGATGATGCAAAAATAATTGGAGAGCAAGAGGGAGACCTGTACAAGTTGAAGGGACAACCAGAACAAGCCTTAGTTCATGACACTATGGAACCAAGCGAACAATGACACCGAAGACTTGAACATGTACACTATAGAGCACTACAATTTGCAAGTAAGGAAGTATCAGGTCTACTGTATATTCAAGCAAAGCATGAAGGCATTGCAAAGGACGTGCACAAGGAAAGAATAAAAAGAAACCATTTCCAATTAGTGAAAGCAAGGTGAAATATATTTTGGAGATAATCCACTCAGATGCATGCAATACCATGTCATCCAACTCCTTGAGTGGGTATGCATACTATGTTTTCTTTTATAGATGACTACTCTTGTAAAAATTGGATTTATTTCTTGAAAAACAAAGATGAACTTTTCAGCAAGTTCAAAGAGTTCAAGGCCTTGGTAGAGAACCACACTAAAAACAAGATCAAGACTTTAAGATAAGACAGTGGCGAATAACTTACTTTAGAAGAATTCAAAAACCTATATAGAGAATCTGGGAATAAGAGGGAATTGAGAACTTCATACAATCCTCAACAAAATGGCATTGTAGAAAGGAAGAATAGAACGATAATGGAAGCATTGAAGGCAATGCTTCATGACCAAGACCCTCCAATGCACCTATAGGAAGAAGCAACGAGAACAACTGTGTGTGTATAAAACATAACATCTCATTGTGTCTTGGATAATAAGACTTGAGAAGAAATGTTCTTAGGAGAGAAAATAGAACTAAGCCATCTTAGAATATTTGGTTTCCCTGTGAACATACATATTCCAAAAGAAAAGAAGACAAAGCTAGACCCTTCAGGAAAGAAGGGAATATTCATGGGGTATCGTGATAAATAAAAAGCATGCCAAATATACTTCTTAGGATTCAAGAATATCGATACCACCCGATACATTTCCTTTGATGAAGACTTAACTTACAACAAGTCAAGAAAATTACACATTAAAGAAACTAAAGAACCCAAATTTACTAGAATCAAATACATAGTTATGGAAGAGACAATTGAAGAAGACCATGAAGACCATGACATGAAAGAAACATAGAGACCTATAGATCCACCTCATGAGAATAACTCCTACAAGAGAACACCAGCAAGGGTACATGAAGCTATCCAAGATGTTTAGAAGTATGGTGCTCCAAATGAGACTTCCAAAGAAAGAAAGAGGACTCATACACACTCTAGTTATGTAGCGCTAATTTGTGACATCATTGATAAAGAACCTTCCAACTATGAGAAAGTGACAAAAAATAATAAATGGAAGGATGCCATGATTGAAGAGTATCAACCAATCACAAAGAATGATGTTTGGGACGTGGTACTGATACTAGAAGGGAAGTTTGTATTGTCTTCCAAATGGATATAAAAGATCAATCATGCAACAGATGGAAGTGTAGAAAAATACAAGGCACGATTTGTATCACATGGATTCTCCCATAAATAAGGTATTGATTTTTAGGAGACATTTGTAGCCGTAGTGAGATACATATCATTACTAGCTTTAGCTGCGGTAATGAAGTGGAAGATACACTATATGGATGTCAAGATAACATTCTTGAATGGAGTAGTTGAAGAGGAAGTGTATGTGGAGCATCCACTTGGATTCGAGATACATGACAAGCAGTCTCATGTGTTCAAGTTGAAAAAGGCCTTGTACGACTTGAAGTAGGAACCCAGGATGTGGTACAAGAAGATGGATAGTTTTCTAATGAGCTTGGGATTTACCAAGAGTAAAGCATATTCCAACCTCTACTTCATGGTTGAGGGAGGAAGACCAATGATACTCTTACTGTATGTATATGACCTATTTCTAATAGGTGAGGATGAGATCATTATAGATACAAAGGGAAGACTTTCCATAGAGTTTGAGATGAAGGAATTGGGGATGACACACTACTTCTTAGGTCTAGAGGTGTGGCAGAGATCATATGGGATATTCCTTGGTTAAGGAAAGTATGCAGTAGATATCCTGAAGAGGTTTGGAATGATGGACTGCAAGGTTATTTCCACACCCATGACATCAAACTTGAAACTACTATGTGATGACTCTTCAGTGACTGTTGATGTCATAATGTATAGATAGATGATTGGTTCGTTGATGTACTTGACGAACATGAGGCCAAACATATGCTTTCCTTTGAACACATTGAGCTAGTTTCTGACAGATCTAAGAGGTGTTTACCTGGTTGCTGCAAAGCATGTATTGAGGTACCTAAAGGGTACAATTGAGTATGGACACAAGTATGCGACATATCAGAAGATTAACCTGCATGGTTGTGTTGATTCAAATTGGGCAGGAAGTGTCACAGAAAGGAAGAGAAATTCAGGTTGTTGCTTCAGTTTGGGATCCATGGTGATCTCATGGTTTAACAAGAAGCATTTGAGTGTGGCACTGAGTACAATAGAAGGAGAGTACATTGCAGCTTGTTTAGCTAGTTGTGAGGAAGTATGGATTCAGAATCTACTGTCATATTTGTTTGATCTCAAGTTAGAGGCAACTTGTATCTTCTGCGACAAGCAGAGTTTTGTGAAGTTATTTGAGAAGTCGGTGTTCCATGAGAAGTTGAACAATATTGAGATCAAGTACCACTATATTTGGTGTAGTAGGGATTTCTCCTTGCTATAGGGGCATGAATGGCTCCCTTCTGTCTATAGGACAGAAGGGTAGGTTCCTGCATGTGAAAATGCTGAAAAGAAAACAGAATGGATAGAAAGCAAAGAGCAAGAAAGAAAAATGGCTGTGAGCCCCTCTACAAACAAGGTTAGGGCTTTGCCTTGGCTACCTGCAAACAACTATTAAGCAAAAATAAACCTGCAAAACATGTTAAAGATCAAACCTGCAAACAAATAATGGTCAGAAAACAACTAAGCTATCAAAGAAAAATGGAGGAGGAGCTATGGCTCAATGGGGAATGTGAGTGGAAGAGAGGGGAATGTGGGTGGCTTGAGAGGCAAAGAGTCTCAAGGCATCCACGGGCAGCATAACATTATGCAAGGGAAAAGTGTGTTTGAGAGTGAACCCCCACCCTCCTTTTATAGCTTTTTTGAGGTTTTAGGGTTTTAAGCCCTTGGTCTGGGATTTAGCCCATTTTTTGGGCTTTTAGCCCCTTCCGCCCTAAATTTAGCTCCTTTTAGGGTTTTAGGCTCCTTTGAAGGATTTTAGCCCCTTTTTGGAGGCTTTATCCCTAGGAGAGTTATTTAGGCTCCTTTTTGGGGTTTTTAAGCCCTTTTCTTCATCCTTAAGCCTTTTTAAGGGTGTGGGGGTCTAATGGAGGGTCATGAATGGGTGTCCTTAGGTGGTGTAGGCCATGTAGAGCCGAGTGAGGGATTTTTTGGGTTAACATATTGCCCCCTGATTTGTGAGGGAAGGAGCTCATCGTATGGCCGACGGACATCATAGGATTTGCTGCATAGAGGTGGTGCTTCCGGGGTTGGGGCATGGTGGCTTTTGGTTTTTGTATTAATATGGTTCCCATCAATGGGTGAGATACAAATAATGTGTGACATGTATATGGACAAGGTGGGCATCCCCATGCTTGTGACAATGTCAAAAGAATAATTTGACCTATGCTCTAAAATACAAGAGCCGATCATATACAACTGATGGTACGATAATGGTTGCCTCAATGTGAGGCTGAATACAATACTGATCTGGTATATTGAACCCGTGGCATTCTCATGGAATGCTATATCTTCATGACTGACAGCCTGCTGGATCTGGGATGGTACATAGCTATATGGACTCACTGATTGAGAGTCAGAGTCTCTGTGGTACAAGTATGCTGCATCAATCATAAATTTATATAAAAGCACTGCTGGGGCTTCTAAACACTGTCTCCAACGCAACCCAGAAATCACAAGGGACATAACCTATTAAGGTCCCTCGAATAGACTCATCAATGTGCTAGAGTTAGGTGACATCGAGGGTCTTCGACCAAATACTGTGCGGATAAAACCCTATACGAATCTCAACGGTGCGATGATGTAGTTGGAGTCGAGAACATGAGAAACAACCATTACGAGAGGCACTAAGGACTCCTCTCAAGTGGTCCAAGGAAGTCATCAATGAGGTTAATGAAACCAGGATACATGGACCTCTAGGTCTATCCTCTGGAATATATGTGTTGTCGTCGATAGAGGGAGACCTGCCCCTAGTCAAGGAAATGATATTTCCTTGATTAGGAGCGCGAGGGAGATAACCGAAAGGTGTGAGACAATTTGCGGACTGACCCACTGAATGGGGGGGGGGGGGGGGGAGGGAAAGAATTGAACAGGGGCAAGGGGAGTGTGGTAGACTCAAACTTCCTTTGTTCATAGTATGACGGAAGGGTAGACCAAGTTTGCTCGGCAATATTTTCTTGATGAGAAGGCTGGAAAAGAGCTTAACGACAACCCATGGTGAGATTTTTCGTAAAGTGTAGCCCCTCTGCCTGAGAAAGCATAAAAGTATGCAGAGGGGAACGGTCTTGGCTTGAATACGCCAAGTAGGTCCTTTTCAATTGATGGTCTACATGGTCTGCAAAAGGAGGTAAACGAGACGATGTAGACACCCTTTCCTATACTTTAGCGAGCGAGAAAGGAAGCAGTTGCACTCGACTATCTTTTCATTGTTTTAAGGAGTCAGAAAAGAGCTTAAACAAAACTCCAGTATGGTCAACTGATTGCGGTGGCACAGGCGGTGCCCCATGTTGGGATGGTGGATAGTGGTCCAAAGGTCATCTGCGCAATATGGACAGAGCAGAAATCTCTCAAACATACCAATACATGCGTGGTATAGATCACGGTAGAGGCACACAATTCGGTGCGACAGAGGCATGCAAACCGAGGTGGATCTTAGATAGAGGTCAAGAGAGCATGTGTGTGTGTTATGGTGGATGGAATTGACTACATGTGATGTGAGTGCAAGCACGGGGGAAGTTATATGCCAAATACGTACAAGAAAAATAAATTATTTTGTGGACAATGGTCCAAAGGTCTGCGTAAGGTGCGGTGGATGGAGAAGGCAACTATGTGTTAAAAAATACAAAACAAAAAAAGCAAAATGGTAACCCTTAACGGGCAGTGGCACGATAATCCACATGAGTAGCGGTAGGGAAGAGTGATACAAGTATAGGTTTATGGACACTTGCATCATCATGATGTGGCTCGTAAATCGAGGCATTAGAGAGAATTTGAGGTCAAAAATGGGCCTCAAAAGGACCAAAATGTACTATAAAAATCAACCAATTACATTCTAGTAGATGACATCATCCCCCATGGTTGAGGTGGCATTGCATGAGTTAAGAATGCTTATTTGTCACATTTTCTATGGTGGATGAAAACCCATAGTTAACCGAGGTAGTGGTACAAGTACTTTTAAGTGATAAAGTGAAGTACTCACAATAAAAGTCATTTCACACTTTCTCATAAAATAATATTATTGTTATTTTCAAGTAAAGTACTCACAATTCATTTTCTCATAAAATAATATTATTGTCATTTTCAAGTAAAGTACTCATAATTCATAAAAATGTCTTTTCACATTTTTTTATAAAATAATATATTGTCATTTTCATGTTTTTTAATTTTAAATTATATATTCACTCAATTGTATTTAATATCATAATGTCAAACTAATATATATATATTAAATCTTGTACTTTTAAAATAAATTAAATTCATGAATGATATTTATATGAAAAAAAGATGTTAGTTATGCATATAAATTAAATTCATTTTTGCTTAATTTTATTTACAAGTTCAATACAAATAAATGTTAAAGGACAATAATTTTTTGGGAATTTACAATGAATCTTAGTCACATCATTGTAAAGTTATTTTATTAATTTTATTTATAGTCAATTTAGAAAAATAACTCAACCATGGTTATTTATATTGTGCATAAAAAGTAGTGTAGTAGATGAGTTGTCATATATACCTACCCCATAAAACCCCTAACTCATAATATTTTAATATATCTTATATTTTTGTAGTACATCTCTTAGGAGGCCCATTTTTGACCTCAAATTCTCTCTAATGTAACTTCCGGGAAGCAGTCCCAAAATTTGTTTGTTAAACATGAGACGAGGGTCTCATCAGGAGATGGAAATTTGGGCCCGGAGGTGTTTCGAACAGGTTCTGGGTGAATTTGAATTAGCAGCTAATGGTGTTGCCCCTAACTTGTGCTAAAAAACGTTGAAAAACAAGAAAGGGAAAAAACTACGCTGTAAGGGACTCATAGTGGTTATATCAGGCATAGACTCTCTTGAGGTGGAGCCCGTTGCGCGACTTCTTCAAGAGTCGACCGTCTGAGTCAACGAAGAGGTATGCCCCCTTGCCGAGATGAAGGTCATTCGAAAGGATGGATGATAGAATCTAGTCTTTTATGGGAATAACCGATTCCACACTATGGTTGAAAGGGAATGGGGTAAAACCGAAGGCGGTCTTACAGATTTCTCCGTTATCACTTAAGTGGTGCCGGGATAGATCAGGTGGATCTTCCACAAGCAATGAGACGAAAGGGCGACTGGTGCAAGAGATCATGTAAATGGTATTGGTTGTGGTTTTTGTGGCCTTGCCCCCAGTCTGTGTTGAAGGAAGAGGGGTAGGCCTGGAGACAAGAGGAGTCTTTGATGGACCTGGAGGTAGGTGTAACATCATCTCAATTGGATGGACATGAATCAACACATCCTAGGGCCTTAGAGGTAGGGTAGGTGGTTCAAGGTACCACATAGGATCTCCTAGTATGAAATCCTATAGATTGCGGGTTGCCAAGACAAACTTACTCACAATCCCAGATGGTAGGAAAAGGAAAAAGAAAAGAAAAAGGAAAAGAAAAAGAAAAAGGATCATGTTTATCGGGAATGAACCCCACTGTTTCCCTGGTAACTGAGGATGAGGTTGCAACTGTGGCTAGGGAAACAATGGAAGAGACAGGTCTGATGGACCATTGGTGATGGTGGAGACAAGAGAGTCAGTAGAACTGGACATCATGTAAATGGACATGGTGTTTGAAGAAGGAGGTGGGGGGTGAACTTCTTCGATCAGAGTGATCTCAGATTCAAGGGAATGCCGTCGAAGGTTGGCTAGAGCCATTTGATACTCGGACAAGTCTTGGCAATGGTGAGAATAATGTCCATACAGGCTGTAGAGAGTGCAAGCATGGTTTGTTCTTAGTGACTTGTTTCTAACTATTGGCGCGGTTGGAAGTTCAACCACGGGGAGGTTTTCGGTTGTGTCCATGGCATCCAAATGCGCACGGATCATTGGAATTTCAGGGAAATTCTAAGTTGGATGTTCCTGTTGTTCGCAAATGGTGCAAGGTAGGGTCTGCCAAGGTTCTACGGTGGCTTTGGTGTTTTTTCCCTTGGCCCTTTTCAGGTGGGGTGGTGTCGGTGCGGATGCAATGGTTGGTTTTTGCGAACCGAGTGGAGGATGTGACTCGACCACAATGGGATGCATAGGTGTTAAGACTACCTAGGATATTGATGGTTGAGCTGGTGGATCAAGATACCACACCAGAATGCCCAATGTAAAGTTGGGTAGGTTGAGGGTGGCCATTACTGGCTTGCTCATGACACAAGGCGGGGAAAAGAGGAAGGGAATTGTATGGACTGGTGATGAGCCCAGATAAATCCATGCTGGTTGCATGTGGGGATGTGGTTGTGGTTGTGGCTGCGCGAAACGCTGCTGCTGTGGATGATGTTGCGGCTGTTGTTGGTGTTGCAGCTATGGACGGTGTTGGGGTTGGGGTTGGGGCTGTGGCTGTGCTTGTTGTTTGGGTGTAGCGGCACTAGATGAGACCATGCACAAGTCTGCAGTCTCATTTTGTGTTGGTGGTGGTGACACTAAGGGGAAAGGAGCCGTCATGGTGGGATCGACAAACAACCCAGGGCCCACATTCAACAATGGGTAGGCTGGTGTGTTGTCAACCATAGTGTTGATTGCAGGGACGACATTAGCATGTGTAGTCATCCCTTGTGGCTAAATAGTGGTGATGGTAGGGATAACATTGGTGGGTGCTGTTAACCCTTGCGGATCATGATAAGTGAGTTGATCAACCGTAACAATCTTCCCTTTGTGAGGGAACATCATGAGAAGGAATACAGTTGATGTGACCGCTCTCATGGTGTACATATAACTTCTTCCGAGGGGGAGCTTATAGTCCAGTTGAGTGTTGACGACCTCTATGTCGATCAACATTGTCTTCCCGGCTAATGTGATGGGGACATGGGGAAGGATTCCTTGGGCTTTAGTGGGATGGCCATCATAAGCCCGCAGAGTTTTGGAGGATGGTTGCAGGATTGGGGATCCCAGTTTCTGCTAGACTAGGGTAGACATAATGCATGTGGATGCCCCCTCATCCACTATGCATTGGTGCACAACCAAATTCTAGATAGACACCGGGATTTGAAAGGCGATGGTCGATGGCATGCACCGTTCTCTATTCTCCATGTTGAATGTGATCAACTTGGAGTTAGAGGGGTCTATTGCCCCAAGGGTGGCTAGTAAGGCTTTCCGTTATGTTGGGCATGTTTTAAGTACCTCAAGAGAGGACCTGCCAGTTGGTGTTTGGGCCAAATCGTCCATGATGCTGTAGCTGATGGCAGCTCTAGCCGTGGCATTATTGGTGACTTTGCGTATGGGGGGGCGCAGGAACGAGGGTAACTAAAGAGGTAGGTTGACTGACTTGGATGTGGGTGTCGTTGATGTGTCAGCGGGTTCAGTGTTGGCTTCATACTGATTCCATCTAGTTTTTAAGTTGACCTCTTCAGTTGTCATGGCTAGTAGGTGGTGAACACCTATTTCAGCCATGGGAGGTGCCCCCGGAGCATTGGGGTTGCGTTGGGGAGGGGGCACAATTGCCACCAATCCTTGGATTGGTAGTGGGTTTTGAAGCACCATAGGAGGAAGTCCTTGTGGTGCCGGGTTGGGTTGCGCTTGGTTTGTAGCGTTGGCAGCCTGTTGGACCTCGTTCCAAATGGCCTGTTTAGCACGACCCATGAGGGGACATTTGAAAGTGTAGTGCCCATAGATCTCATAGAGTGTGTATGGTTGGTTTGTGCGCAATGGGGCATTGCATCTTGGTGCATTTGGTCATGGGGGGTTTTGAGCTTGCTAGTTTGCTGCGGCATTGTTGGGAGGGTTTGGTTGTTGACTGTCTCCCTGCGGTTGGTTGTTGCCTTGGTTCCAGAGTTGATTATTTCTAGCTTGCCCTTGTTGATTGTTGGGGGCAGGCTGTTCAGGACGATTTTGTTGTGCGCAGACTTGTCCCAACGGAGCGGGTGGAGCGGGGCCGGGGGATTGAACTGGTAGTGCATAGTAGATTTGAGTGGGAGGCGATGCCACAAATGTTGGCATTTGCCCCGCATATTGTTGTGTAGGACAAGCCATGGCCTGAGCCTGCTGCGGTGGCGTAGGTTGTGCGTAGGAAGTTGTTGCTCTGGACTGGGACATCATTCTAGCGTAGTCCAGAGCTTGGTTTTGGTAAGAAACATCAGCAGTGTTGCTTGGTTGTGATGGAACTGTAGGTGGTGTCGGTCGGTGTTGTGGCTGTTGGGAGACTGATCCTATGATTCCATCTGCAGCATGGGATTCCCCCGGTGCGTCACGGTAAGAGGTGCCTGCACGGGGAGCATCTGGGATGATGGTATACAGGTATCCAGACTGAGTGTAGATCAGGTCAAACTATTGGGATTTTAGTATGGCCTCTTCTTTGGATTGAGGATGTTCGGATGCGACGTCCTTTTCTATGGGTGGGAGCAAGGTCTTGAGGAACCAATCCAAGAAGATCCTGTCGTCAAGTTGGATTTTACATAAGCTATGGTGTCGCCGCCAATCATGGATGTTGTTAGTTATATGAGTGGTGGTGTTCTGACGGCAGGATAGAAGGATCTCCACCCCCTCGTCATATCTGATGGGGAGTTGGAAATACTATAGGAATATGAAAGCTAGGGAGTTGAAATCAAGGTACTTGGCTTGTGGTAACTCAATGTACCATTTGGCCGCAACACCTGTAAGGGTGTGTTGGAATAGCCTCAGTCTATTGGAATTGTCTACGATGCTGTTTGACGACCACCATAGATGGGATGTCATTATGTGGTTTTGGGGACATTCCCCTGCTTTGCCTTCAAACTTGGGAATGTCTGATGGCGGCTTGGTTGGCATGGGTGGCCAGAAAGCTTGCTGGCAGATGGGGTCATTTGTTAACCATGCCAAATTAGGCAAGTTAAGACAAGCCATGAAAGGCAGGTTTGACCCCAGGTTGATGTGGGATGGAGCTGCGATGGTGGTGGGATTTGCAAGTGCATAATGCATCTGCACAGCTGGGGGTACTTGCGGTGGCACCATTGTGGATGGGACAATGCCCCCAAGTGTTGTGGGGGGACAGTATGGGTGGCAGGTACATTTAACTCATGTATGACAGTAGGGGCAACGTAAGTGGACGGTCCACTACCCCCCTGTGTGGCAGGAGGGGCAGTGTATGTGGAAGGCCCACTACCACCCTGCGTTGCAGATGGGCTAGCTTGGATGGTCACTATAGGTGGTGGGAGTTGACTAATGACAATTTGCATAACTGTGCTTGGGCCACCTGCAGGGTTATTGGTGACAGGTTGTGGTGTGGATGTGGGTCCACTAGCTATGGCTATGTCGGAAAATGGATCCGGATTTGCACCAGCCATGGGGCTTGATGGTGTTGTGTGGAGGTCTGGTTCAGACTGATATGGGTCTGAATCTGAATCAAAGGCTGTGTGGCCTTCTGATGGTGTGCGAGGTCATCGAGAATAGGCTCGATGGTGTCACTTCAATAACCTGAATGGTGGTGGTTCGCCTCTTAGGTGTGAGGAAGAGCGTGGGGGATCAATTGTGTTAGATGTTTATCAAACTGGTGGGAATGAAATTTGGACCCTGGTTTCAATGGCTTCCTATTGGCTATAGGTGGTCACTCGGCCACCAAGACTGCTAGAAGACAACGCTTGGATTTTTCCTCATGGGCGTTTCTACTCAATCGGTGGGGGTCGTTGCCCGTTTCGCTTGGAAATTGCTCTCAGCGGCCAGCTACTTTGGGGTTCCCGTGGTACTCCTCACAATGAGTTTCTGGGTAGAGCCCAAGTACTTCCCATGGTTGTAGTAGTCAGGGACTTATGTCCTCAAAGACTGCAGATTGTTTGAACTTAGTGTAAATTGATAAATTTTAAGGCTCTCTCAGCATCATGAACTGAGTTGGGTTGATTATGTGGTATGGTGTATTTTTTTTTTCTGTCTTTCTGTTATTAGGTGGCTGCAAATGGTTTATGAATTCATCATATTGTGGTAGAGTTCATGTTATTGTTTGTGCAAGTAGTGAATAATAAAAAATTTGTAAACAGATACAATTTTTAACCTTGAATGTTGATGGCCTAACTAGATGACTAACTTACATTGATATTCCTCTTCAACCAAGAGAAGGTGCTGGGATCTCAACACAATGGGACTAAGCCCATCCGTAGATCCACAGGTCACCTCCCAGATGCAAGGTTGGTCAATAGGGAGGACGCTTATCACCGTGAGAAGCCCTCCTTCTCTATCCCCTCTACCTTCTAGGTCATCTGATTTTAATGGTTTAGAACAATATTCAGTGAAGGGACTAGGACTATACGAGCTTGCCCTTCGTCATATCCTAGAATACCCCGTAGGGTGATGACTAGGTAGAGGAGGAAGGGTAAGCAAGACTGTTAATTTTACTGTCAATTTTAGTTAAGCTACATTCATTAAGCCATTAAAATTTGTTTGGAATTTACACATTGTTTGTTCATGAATTTGCAGTAAATTAAAACATAAACTGAAATTGAACTAATGCACTAGACAGAGGTGGCTGAGCTGCACTGGCAGTCCCTATTAAACTAAAATTAAACCCCTGATTGACAGACCGCACATTTCTGGTCAAATTTGGCGAGGGGGTCGCAAAATGTTTCCAGAAACAGGCGAGGGGGTTGCACAGATTCCATAGATAGAAGCGGTCTATGTTTTTGAGTGAAATCGCACCTTTCGGGGGTTTAAGGGTGACCTGGTCACACCTGTTAGGCCAAAAAGAGGGACCTCATCCCCTGTTCATGATCGATAAGTGTGACCTGTCCTGGATTTGGGGTTTTTATGATCCTGAGTCAGATCCAATCGACAGTAACCTATAATGTGGTCAAACAGACTCAGATTTTCCTTGTAGAGGCTTCAACAACAATAAAAATAGGAAATAAACTAGATTTAACCTAGATTTGACAAGAAATTTTAAAAACTAGGGCATAAATTGAAAAAAATTGAAATTTTAAAAATCTGGACCAGGGATCCTATGGGATCGACTTGGTATGGTCGCCAGTTCTGTAGCAGGGATTTCTCCTTGCTACAGGGGCAGGAATGGATCCCTTCTATCTATAGGATAGAGGGGTAGGTTCCTACATGTGAAAATGCTGAAAAGAAAGTGGAATGGACAGAAAGCAAAGAGCAAGAAAGAAAAATGGCCATGAGCCCCTCTGCAAACAAGGTTAGGGCTTCGTCTTGGCTACCTGCAAACAACTATTAAGCAAAAATAAACCTGCAAAACATGTTAAAGATCAAACCTGCAAACAAATAATGGTAAAAAAACAACTAAGCTATCAAAGAAAAATGCATAAACAAAACAAGATTATACCTCTCCTTTGGTGAAATGGGTCACCATGCCCTGGTTGGAAGGAAGCACCTCTCTATCTCACTCAGCAATGGAGGAGGAGCTATGTCTCAATGGGGAATGTGAGTGGAAGAGAGGGGGATGTGGGTGGCTTGATAGGTAAAGGGTCTCAAGGCATCCACGAGCAGCATAATAGTATGCAAGGGAGAAGTGTGTTTGAGAGTGACCCCCCACCCTCCTTTTATAACTTTTTTGGGTTTTTAAGCCCTTGGTCCAGGCTTTAGCCCCTTTTTTGGGCTTTTAGCCCCTTTCGCCCTAACTTTAGCTCCTTTTAGGGTTTTAGGCTCCTTTGAGGGGTTTTAGCATTTTTTTGGAGGCTTGAGCCCCTAGGAGAGTTATTTAGGCTCCTTTTTGGGGTTTTCAATCCCTTTTCTTCATCCTTAATCCTTTTTGAGGGTGTGGGGGTCTAATGGAGGGTCATGAATGGGTGTCCTTGGGTGGTGTAGGCCTTGTAGAGTTGAGTGAGGGATTTTTTGGGTTAACATCTGGGATATGGTGCAGAGAGTAGCAATGAATCTCCAATATGTGATGATAGATGAGTAGACAAATGATGTGTTGACAAATCCATTAACAAGAGTAAAGTTCAAGTACTTCAGAAAGAGGCTTGGTATGATCCAGATCGATGTTTCTCGAAAGAGGGAGTGACATGACATGTTCAAAAGACACAGGTGCACCAGGGTTGTATCTACAGGGAGGGAGACATAGGTGGTTTGAAAGGACGTAATGCATCTAATATGCTCATGGGATATACCCACATGTCTAAAGACGCTCGTGGTCCATGGGTCATAAAACATCTAGGATTCACCTACAATTTACCTACATGGAGGGAGACGTAGGTGGTCTAGAAGGATGTAATGTGTATGGGATACTCCCAGGATGTACCTAGATGTCTGGAGACACAGGTTGAATGAGAAAGTTGTAATACATATGGATTGTACCCATTGGGTGGGAGATGCAGAAGTTCTTGGGTTGTACCCAATCGGTGGGAGATGCAGAAGTTCTTGGGTTGTACCCAATGGGTGGGAGATGCAAGTTGACTAAGAGAGATACATAATACATATGGGATGTATACATTGGGTGGAAGACACATATGTTCTTGGGTTGTACGCACTGGGTGGGAGATGTAGGTTGTCTGGTGAACGTGATATTGAACCTAGGCTCCTCCCCATGAGATGATGAGATGATCTGGATACGATGAGATGACCATACGATGCACAGGTTATTACTTGGGAAATGTAAAATGAGGACCTAGTTTGTACCTAATTGAAGGATTTATCATAGAGATGATGATGAAGTCCTAAATGGTAACTAGGCCTACATCTAGCATGAAAAAGGGTCGACGCTATATAACTTCTAAGGACATATATATTCGAGAGATGTCACTAGTCAATGGCCGATGAGATGAGAGTTGCAGCAGTAGTGATGAAGACCCAGCGATGATGACAATGTCCAAAGATTGTGTCCAGTTGTGTTGATCAAGTCAAAAGAATACCTTCCTTGTTAAGAGAGAGTGATATTGTAAATGTAACTTCAAAAGATATTCTTATTGTTTTCTTATTATATTTTATTGTACTTTTATTTGTACCTCCTTTCAGGTATGTTTTCCCTTTGATCGAAAGGTGTATTTAATGTAATTGGTCATGTAAGAGTCGAGGTAAAACCTTCATTGTAAGTTGAGGAAATAGTCCCCAATAGAATAATTATAAAATGTATTTTTGAGTCTCCCTAGGAGAAGTCATCCATATCAAAGAAATAAGTCATCCCTGTTGGATCAAAATGTCACCCAACTGAAGAATATAAATAGGGAGGCTCTCTCCCTCATTTGGACACACTGCAATCACAAGCAAGTTCACTCTAAGAGAGAGAAAGACAAGTTTGATGGGTAATAATAATAAGAAGATGCAAAATACATCTTATCTTTGGGTTTTCCATATTTATCTGACATTGTACTAAGTGACGAATCTATACAGAAGAAGTTGTTGGGTTTTCTCCATTGTGGTTTCCCAAGATAAAATCTTAATGTCTTTCTCTTGTGTTGTGGTTGTCTATATTTCAATGATACTATTGTATTAGATTAAATATCTAACATAATTGAATAAAAATACAAACTCTAACAAATAAGAATACATATATTTGCAGTTATTTCAAAACCCATGTCCCTTACTTTACATAGTATTCAACAAAAAAACTTCGAATCCCTTGTCTCTCTCTCTCTCTAGTAATGTATCCCTTTTGAGAGATAACAAAGAGAAGAGAAACCTTACAATATCTTTCAAACAATCAAGAGATGATGAGGATAAAACATAATCCCTCTTTCCCTTAGCCATTGAAATAAGGAGAAAGTATAATTCCTTTTCTACTTAGCCATTGAAATGATTGAGACACTCGGGACATTATAATTTATGTAATGCATGGGAAGGCCCATTCACATTACTTTTAAGGCATGCCATGTCATGAATTTTTGGGTTTGACTTATCTTTATTTTCTTGTGTTTCTTAAGGGCATGGAGAATTTATTTTACCTAACTCTCTGTTAGCTAATAGTTTCTAAGGAGATGTAGTTTTGCTTCATTAATTAGAGATTAGGATATGGAGGGATGAGGGACGCATAGGGGTGGAACAATTTGCGGTGTATTGGGCATGATTCAATTAAACCTTGAACTCTCTATATTATGTGTAGTTATATAATTTGTCATTCATCCATGGCCAATGAATTGTTCGATGCGATTTGATGTTCCCATATTTCTAAATAACCATATTTCTTAGACATTGATACTATTGTTGGACCACATTGTTCAGATCTAGGTCAAATATGAAATTTTTTAGTCAATTGCTACTACTCCTTTCTTATACCTCCATCTTCAATATTTTAGCTCTTCAAACAATCAATATGTTGGTTGGAAACTTTCCACTTACATTAAAATAATTTCATATTCCTAAAATGAAACAACATTGCAAAAATGGTGATCATATTGATGTTTATAAGAATTAAATGGGTATGAATTTGTTCACTAACTTTGTTGATATATGGTTATTTTATTGCAGACACAATATAAAATATTCATTATTTGAGAACATATTAGAAATGCTATACAATAATGTGGTCCCAACACTAAAGGAGCGAGGTAGCACACATGTTCAAGTGGGTGTGAGTTTTATAGAAGGACATAATTTACACTCAACATGCAACGATGATCTCCGAGAGACAAAAAAACTCTATAAATCAAAGAAGCTTGATCTCATCTACAAGAAACAAACCTTATATTGATAAAAATCCAGAATTCAATGGCCTCTAGGTAGACCATGAGTTGAAGTATGCATGCATTTTGTAATACATGCAACAAATGGGGATCTTACAATTCCATCATTATAATTATTAGGGTAAATGGATCAATGATAAGGAAAAACCACCATCAATGAGATTCTTTGAGAACCACCTTTCAAAACGAGGGGAGCAAAGCTAGAACAAGCCAAATCTACTGCCTTTTTCTTGGAATGAACTCTAAGTATAATAGATCACTGAAAAACCAACACTCTAATGAGGCCCATATCCAGAGGAGAATTGACAAGGTAGTATTTTCTATGAGTTCTATCATAATAGTTTGATATCCTTAAAAGGGATCCACCAAAAGCAATAGAGGAACAAGAAGCTTAGGTAAAACTTAAAATCTCTATACTTAGTTAATAAATACTTTTATCTATTGAAATACATCAAAGGTGAAATACACATACTTATTGCTACTATATGTTCAATATAACTAGTATAAATTCAAATTAAAAATACATTTTCAACTAAGCACGTTGTCCATATTTTTTGGGTACTTTCAAAATTACATTTTCAACTAAGTATGTTGTCCATATTTTTTGGGTAATTTCAAAATTTCATTTTCAACTAAGCATGTTGTCCATATTTTTTGGGTACTTTCATTCAAAGGAGGATGGCATACTTGATCAATTGGAAACATAGTTTATAAAATCCCAACAATTATAGGCCTCCATGAAATTGAATGTTCTGGACTATACAACCTCCTTAAGGTAAAACAAAGGATGAAGGTAGAACACTTGAGCGTCCACAAGTACCAACAAAGATCAAAATTGGGTGGGCCATCTACCAACACATCCATATGTTTAAACCATCCCAAAAAGCACTACACATACATAATTGAGAGCCCATTATACAACACACATTGTAGCCCTAGTCCCAAGCATAAACAAATTCATCAAGTTCCAACGACATTGGGTGGAAGGTCATCCCAGGGTTGGTTCCAACCTGTACCAATGTTGATTCACAAAAAACAATTCATCTTTTTCACTTCATCACATCTGCTTTACTTCCCCTTTATTTTCCTTTTGACGTTCCTTCACACCTTCTGGGGGAATTGCTAGTTTAAGGCCTTTACTACTGGATTAGGGCACAACCATAGAAAAGAAATGGGGGTGACAGAGAATTGGAATAATTATAATGTGAACCAAGTTTCTTCGGTGCAATATGCTTACTAGGAAAATAATTATGCTCTTTATCAGTAATAGGCTACCCAAATTTAAGTAAACTAGTTCCTATTTCTTTTCTGGGGTTGATCCAGGGTGATTTTACTGGCATAAAGTGTGTAAGGTGCCTTATCTAAGCCGCAACACTACCTAAGCTTCTACCTTTTTTTATTCCTTTACTGTTGAACTAGGGCACAACCATATAACAAATTGGGGTGACAAAAAATTCAAATAGTTATAATATGGATGAAGTTTCTTAGGTGCAATATGAACTTGTTCTTAAACTTTATAATTGTTCTTCCTTGGGTGCTCAAATTATTCTGTTACATGCTTATACCATTAATGTTTATATTGTTCTTGTTATTATAATACTATTAGAAAAGTTCAATGCGTACAGAATCTACCTCTTTTTGTATAAGGAAGGGTTAAAGTGCCACAAGATTGTTGTTTTTATGTTTCTTAAGGCCTTTACTACTAGAATAGGGCACAAACATACAGAAAAAAGGGGTGACGAAGAATTGAAACAATTATAACGTGAACCAAGTTGCTTGGGTACAATATGAACTTGTTCATGAACTTTAGAATTGTTCTTAGTTAAGTTCTTTCAATATTCTTTCATGTACTCGTACCATTTGTTATTGAACGTTGGTTAATGTCAAGATATGAATCTTTAATTTTATTGGAAAAAGTGTAGTGCATGTTGGTATTTACAACTGCAACAAAGAGAAAATAGTTGGGGAGGATTTCTTGGGTTCCTAAATACAACATGATTAGTATTCAAGTACATGAGCCATTTAATATATAAGCTCATAATTTTGTAATAGTGTCTTGTTGCTAGCCCCTTATGGTATGATACTTCAACAACCACACAAAGGCTCTCCTGTGTAATGGATAACCAACAATTAGACAAGGAAGTTGAACAAGTAGTGTCAAACAATACTAAAATGAATATTTGATCAAGGGATGTTTAAATGATAGGCTTCCAAAGTTCTCCAAGTAAAAAAGTTTTTGTATATATTTTTGGTCTCCGAAACAATACTTTAATTTGAGTGCTAATTTTTTTGGTTGCATTCTTTTGTACTTATATGTTCTTTATGCATTTAACATAATCAAATCCAAGAGAAATAAAGTCCATCGTGGACACATGTCAAGCCAAATCCTTTAGCCAAATCCTTTCTCCAACTTGTGAGGTGCAATGATCAAAGTTCAACCGTGCAGAAACTTTGCAAAATATGGAAAATGCGGCATCGTGCGATTGGTTTGTCCACAGTCCTCTGCACCAAGTGCTTGTACTGCAACACACTTAAGTCAGATCGTTACTCAAATTTACAAGGTTCCTTTTCCAAAGTTGAACCATGTAGAGAATTTGTGAAAGCGAGAAAATGTGGCATGCAATGAATGCTCACACAACTTACATAACTTGCCATTGCACAGTAACAAGGTTTTTATTGCTTCATTTTTTCTTCATCTACCTATTCATATGAGATGTGTACAGCAGCAGGGCTTGTACTACACAACAACATTGACCTCCCACAACCACACAAACTGCAATGCAAACACTAAAGCTAAACCATGGAATGATCTTCACAAAGCTGAAATATGTGCCGTCTTGTGAATGGTGCGCCTCTTGCCGATGATATTCTCGATTGAAAAAATGAAAAAACATGGCCATAACCCCTATGTTGGTGTCATATGCAACAGACCCATAACAAAAAAAACAAAAAAACACCCAATCTATCAAACACAAGCACATTGAGCTTAAACCTCCCACGATGATACAAACTCCAATGAAAACACGTATCAACACAAACTGAATGACCTTACAAAGGATTGAAAATGTCACATCTTGCAATTATGCAAAAAATCTAATAGGTTTGGCTTGGGAGCATGTAAGGCTTCCAACAACTCACAAAGGTTAGAGAACTCGATGTTGTTGATTGTTATGAGATTCAAGTATTGTTGGTTGTTAGGAATTTGAGGCTACACTATCACATACTAGCAAGGATTTCATTGCTTCATGTTTTGTTCATGTAGGCACACACACATATCCATGCATAAATATGTCTAAATGCCTCCTCTAAAGATAATTTTGCATTGACCAGGAGAAGTAACTAGCATTGGTTGGAAAATAAGCAGGTTTTTTTTTGTGTGACAACAATATATAAACACAACCTCTAGAATATTTCTAAGCACATGTAATTTCTCAATCCAATTGTTGGTACTCTAGTTGATTCCTGTTTGTAAAGGATCAAGTAAAGGAGATCGTTCAATCGAATTTAGATATTTAGTTGGTACTAAGATCAGAGGGAGATCCCTCACAAGATTACTAATAAGATATTCACAAGAGTATGCCATATTTGACAAATAATTAACATGAAATTGGTTGGAAGCAATAACTAGCAGATTTGGGACTGAGATATGCAAACTCTTAGTTGGAGGCATTTCCATGGGGAATGGATCCAGATAGAAAAGCTTTAAAAATTGAATTAGACACAATATCAATTGTAGAGGAATTTCATTGAATCGAACAACAAATCAACTTTAAATGAGGATGAAATGTGAAAGAATGAATGTACTGATGCTCTAATACAAAGTAGTCAACAGTTCTTAACAGGCTGCAAAATCTTCAAGAATCAACTTGTCAACATAATACACATAGAACTATACAAATAATCAAATGATCTTGAAGTCCTTGCCTAACATAAATGAATATCCAGAGAGAGGCTAACTGAAATTGAAAATTCTAAATACTACTGTCATTACTTAACAAATATTCATGCTTACAGATTGAATAATTGCCAAACTGTTGCTCAGATCTTTATTTCATGAAAAAACTACATAGAAGAAAGATTGTAGAATACAAAAGAAAGATTGTGGAATACAAAAGAAGATACACAACTGCCACATTCATTGATCTTAATCTTTAGAAGGCATTGCATTCTCTCTTCCTTTGTAATCCTGAATCCAATGACTGGTTTCCATTTAATTCCTATCGGTTTCCCTTTGCTGAAAGCAATTACAATAAATGGCCCGCTGACCATGGCTAGCTTGACTCTCTCCATCTTCTTTAGAAATTTCACCTCTCTCTTGAATATGACTGTGCTCCCCTTTTTATAGATTCTTGAAAAACTGAAGTACATTACTTACTGGATTAATGAATTCTCCTTAATCTCTTTCTCCTTTAAAAAAAATAATATTATCCTTCTTTTAGAAACTATTACCATAATTGCATTGTAGGCATTTTTCTATATGAGATTCTGTTTGAAAACATTGTTTATAAATTTGTCATCTATCCCGCTAATAGGATTTCACCATGTGTTGTTTTAAATGTTGTTCATATACTTGTGCTTACCCGCTGGTTATTCACTGCTCGTTCTTGCATTCAGTAATCTCGAGGCATGCATCCTAATACAGATTCATGTTGTTGAAGTCTCCTCCACCATGCGACCTGTACATACACGCACCATACATCCAACATAATTGAGCACCCTGCAATGTTTAACATGAAGAACACACTTCATCTGCATTGAAAACCATAACTTTGAACAATTATCTGACATTTTTCCTGTAGAACGTTTCTTTTTGTGGAGATTCTGTTATTTTGTAAATTATTTGTGCAACTACTAAAGATTTAATGTTTGTTCTAAAAAGAGCGTTGGGGACGAAGAAGGAGACTAAGGGTAAAATAGATATGGAGATATGTCTGGTGCTTTCCAGGGAGATGGAAATGCATCTGGTGATCCCAATGTTTCTAAAATTTCACACATTTGTCTTCCCGCAACACATCCAAAGATCCCAATGCTTCCAAAAGTGGCATCAATTCCAACTGAGAGAAATCGATAACAATTATTCCTTGAATCTTTGTACACTGCGACAACCGTTGGAAATATTAATTACTCGCAGATCTATATATGATCTTAGTCGAGTATGTCAGAGTCCATATATCAGTCAAGATCTTGTCGGTCAGTATGACAAGAGTGAAGAGTCCATGATTCGGCAATATAAACCAGTCGAATTAATTTCTGAAGCCAAGTTTGTAGGTAGATAGTTATTACAGCCATTAATGACAAATCTGTAGATTCATGTAGAAGAAATTTTCAGGTTTCCTATAAATAGAAGAAGAAGATTCTAAATCAAGTTAGACAACAAGACTCATGAGAGAACTCTAGGTGAGAAAAAGAGAGAAAGAGAGAACTCTGAGTAGAGAGTGAAGTTGAAGCTCAAGCTTTTGTGTGATTGATTCTGTCAAAGAGCGGAAGCTTTGTAAAAGGATTTGTTGGTGAGCTGACAAGTTTAGATTGAAACGTTTATATTATCTTTTGTTATTTCTGGAAAAATTATATATATATCAAATATTTTATGGTTGAATGCATATTTATTTGGCCGCACATTCTTTCCAGAGTTGTGTAAATGTTGTTTACAATTACGGTATGAGTGAAAAATGAAAGAATCCATAAATTTCTCACCCAGTGAAAGTTCCAGGTTTTACGACAGAGTGGTCGACACAAGTCTTCATAAATGTTTGGTTGTATATTTTTTATAATTATGTTGAATTGTTGATTGTGTCGGTTTTTACTTCATCTTACTGTAGGTGAAAAACATTTGTAATTTCTTAAGTCTTTTAGACTAAGAAACATCATTTGTAAATTCTGACTAAAACCAAACCAGAACAAGTGAGTCCAAGTAAAACGATCAAGTTAAGCCGATAAGCTCTTGAAGTGGTCAAAATGACAAGTTGTCGGTTAAGTTGCGTCTAAGTGGTAAAACTGACAAGTTGTCAAAGAAGACAAGTGGTCAAAGTAAAACCAGTCAGTAAAACCGACAAGTTGTCGAAGTAAAACCTGTCACTAGAACCAACAAGTAGAGGTAAAAGAGTCGAGTCAAAAGTCCGACCATATCGATAAACTTGTCTAGTCAAGAGTTAGACAAGTTTCACTCAACAAGAAAAAGAAAAAGAAGTTGCGTGAATTTTTATAACTGAGCAGTAAAATCAAGTTTTCCGGTTCAGTTTTGGCTAACTGGTATCAGAGAAAGGTTTAGGAAAGAAATATTGTCTTAAAAAGGTGGAAAAGTGATTTTCTAGGGAAAGTTAAAAATTAAAAATGGCTTCCACTTCTGGTTCATTGCAAACTCCAATTTTTACAGGAAATAATTATGAATATTGGTCTCTAACAATGACATCTTTGTTCAAAGGTCAAGATGTCTGGGAGATAGTCTAGCATGGTTATGCAGAACCAATAGATATGACATCATGTAACAATCTCACACAAGCTGAGAAATATGTCTTGAGGGAAAAAAGGGAGAAATATGGAAAGGATATATTCTACATACATCAAGCCATGCATGAAATCATACTCCCAAGTGTAGCAACAAAAATTAATGCTAAGAAAGCATGGGATACATTGGAGACCGCATATCAGGGCTTCGGAAGTTACACATTTTGAGAAGAGATTTTGAATCTTTGTCCATGAAAGATTCAGAGTCGGTAGACTCATTCTACACCAGAGTTGTTGTTTTGATAAATCAACTTAAATCTCATGGAGAATCCATTGAAGACCAAAGAGTTGTTGAAAAAATTCTCGAAAGTCTCCCCCCAAGATTTGAATCTTTGGTTGTGACCTTGGAAGAACACACAGACATGTCGGTGTTTACCATTGATGAGTTGCAAGCTTCACTCATCAATCATGACTACAGACTCAACATAACACAAACATAATTGGAAGGTGCATTCCCAGCACATCCATCCATAAGCCGTGGTAGAGGCAGGGGGAGAAACAATTTTAGATGTAGAGGAAGAAGTTCTTCCAAAGGAGGATGAGGAAGAAGTCCTGCAAATGTTACTGGTAGAGGACATAATCAGAATCCAAGTCATCCAAGTGGCCAGAGGTTTGATAAATAAAAAATTCAATGTCATTACTGTAAGAAATTTGGTCATTATGCATATGAATGCAGGAAGAAATAATATGACCAAGGAAGGAAAAGTCCAAATCAGTTGACCAACACCAGCACTCCGAAAAGTGCAATGTTAATGGCTTCTACATATCCAATTGAATGCAATGCTGTCCAAGAAATTCCACATGACATATGGTACTTAGATTCAAGATGCAACAATCACATGACTAATAATTTAAATTTGTTTTCCAGTCTAGATAATTCAGTTCAAATTGATGCTACACTTGGAAACAATGCCCAAGTTACTGTTTTGGGAAAGGTACTGTTGGTATTCTAACAAGACAAGGGGAGAGTAAGTATATTCCTGATGTCTATCATGTCGAAGGTCTGAAACATAATTTGTTGAGCATTGGGTAGCTGATACAGAAAGGATACGAAGTCTACGTAAAAGATGATCACTCTGTGATTAAAGACAAACGTCAAAGCAACCAACTGATAGAAAAAGTTCCAATCACAAGAAATCACTTGTTTCCATTGGGGATAGTTCCCGACATGAAAGGGAAGACAAATATAGGAGCTACATTCAAGGCATAAAGTAAAGAAACAGTCAATCCCCTCGACAAGAAAGAAAATGGCAGCGCTGATTTTCAGGCTGCATTTCAGACAGAAGTTTAGGATGAATCCTGGTTGTGGCATTTCAGATTTGGACATCTGAATTTTGGTGGGCTGAAGCTACTGCACACAAAGAATACGGTGAAAGGATTGCCAGTGATCGACATATCAGAAATGGTTTGTGAAGGCTGCATTTTTGTCAAGCAACATAGAGATAATTTTCCAGTCAAAAAGTCATATAGAGAACACAAACCACTTGAAATTGTGCACTCTGATTATTTTGGTCCAATGCAGACATCATCCATTGGTGGCTGCAATTAACTTCTAGGTTTTATTGATGACTACTCAAGAAAAACATGGGTATATTTTCTGAAACATAAATATGATGCATTTAGTTATTTTCAACAGTTCAAGGCACTCGTGGAGAACCATAGTGGACACCGCATCAAGATCCTAAGGACCGACAGAGGAGGTGAATATGTTTCAAATGAATTTCTATTTTTTTTTTAAGGCCCATGACATACAAAAGAAATTCACTACATGATATACACCTCAGTAGAATGATGTTTCCGAAATAAAGAACATAACCATTATGGAGATGGCGCGCAGCATGTTGGTAGCCAAGCATTTTCCAAATGAATATTGGGGTGAAGTAGTCACAACTGTTGCATACATTATGAACCCATGTTCGACAAAGAGTGTGAAGAAAAAAGTTCCTCAAGAATCATGTACATGCATGAATCATAGTGTTTCTCATTTAAAAGTTTTTGGTTGTGTTGCAAATGCTCATGTTTTGGATGAGCTACGAAAGAAGTTAGACAGGAAGGGACAAAAATGTATTTTTTTGGCAATTCTAAAGGCACAAAAGCATACAAGTTGTATGATCCTGTCACAAGGAAAGTGATAATCAGTTGAGATTTTCAATTTGTCGAGAATGAATCATGGGATGGAACTATCGACATAAATGTCAAGATTGTGTCGAATGTCAACAATCATGACATGGTGGAGGAAGTGGTTCAAACACCACATGTAAGTCAACCGATCCGAGCATCGTCAACTCCCATGAAACCGTGACATGGTTCAGCATAAGGACCATCGACACAAGTGGTAGCTCAAGCTATGTCAACAAGTACACCAAGAGGACAACAGACTCCATCAAGCATTTTGTCAAGGTCGACATCGATAGAACCGATGAAGACAAGAAGTTTGCGAGAGATATATGAAGCTGGTACACCAAATTCATTCTCTCTCTTTGCATTATTTTCTCCCATACATGATCCACTAACATTTGAAGAAGTTGTCGAAGAAGAAGTATGGGCACAAGCCATGGATGAAGAAATAGAATGCATTGAGAAGAATCAGACATGGGAGTTGGTTGATGTACCAAAAGACAAAGATGTAATCAACATCAAATGGATCTACAAGACCAAGCAAGATGCTGATGGGAATGTGCAGAAGCACAAAGCAAGAATGGTAGAAAAAGGGTTCACACAGCAACCCGGCATAGAATTCAATGAAACATTTGCACCTGTTGCACGCATGGATACAGTCAGAACAGTCTTGGCCATTTTTGTACAAAACAAATGGCATGTTTATCAAACGGATTTTAAGTCGACATTTTTGAATGGTTATCTAGAAGAGGAAGTATATGTGGAACAACCACAAGGCTATGAAGTTCCAGGTCAGGAGTATAAAGTGTACAGGCTGAAAAAGTCACTCTATAGTTTGAAGCAAGCTCCTAGAGCTTGGTATAGTCAGATTGATTCCTATCTCATTGAAAATGGATTTCACAGAAGTGAAAGTGAACTGACATTGTACACCAAAGTGAATGACCAAGGTAAGATGCTAATTGTCTGCTTGTATGTAGATGATTTAATATTTACTGGTGACTTTGGCATAGAAGAATTTAAAGCAGTCATGGAAATTGAATTTGAAATTACTAATCTGGGGCTTATGAAGTTTTTTCTGGGCATTGAAGTTCAACAATATGAAAGGGGCATTTTTATATCACATTCTAAATATGCAAGTGAAGTTTTAAAAATATTTAACATGTCTAATTGCAAGACATCCCCAACACCAGTAATGACAGGTGTAAAATTGAGCAAGGATGATGAAGGATCAACTGTAGATCCTACACTGTTTAAAAGGCTTGTTGGCAGCCTTATGCATTTGATAGAGACAAGACCAGGCATTATGTATGGAGTAAGTCTGATCTCAAGATTCATGAAGTCACCAAAATACTCACATTGGAAATCAGGTAAAAGAATTCTGAGGCATGTAAGTGGCACAAAAGACCTTGGCATTATGTATTCAACCTAAAAAAAATTTAAACTCACTGGGTACACTGACAGTGACGATGGAGGAAGCACAGATAATATGAAGAGCACATATGGGTACGCATTTCATTTTGGTACAGGTGTTGTCTCATGGGCTTCAAAGAAACCGCCCAAAGTAACTATGTCTTCAGTAGAAGTAGAGTATGTTGCAGCTACAAGCGCTGCATGTCAAGCTGTATGGATGAGGAGAGTGTTAAAAGACTTGTCACAAAACCATAAAGAACTGAAAACCACCTTCTGTGACAACAATTCAGCCATTGCATTATCAAAGAATCATGTGTTTCACAAGAGAACCAAGCACATCGACATAAGGTTTCATTTCATAAGAGAGTTGGTGAACAACAAGAAAACTTGTTTAGAATTTTGCAGGTCTGAAGATCAACTTCTAGACATCTTTACAAAACCATTGGCAAAGGACACATTCCAGTATATGCATAGTTATCTTGGAATTGCAAGTTATGCACAGTGAACTCTGTCATGCACAGAGCATGTTTAAGCTCTGAATTTTTTTGTAAATTTTGTTTTAAAAATCCCCATCTGCTCATAATTAAGGGGGAGTGTTGGAAATATTAATTTCTTGCAGATTCACATATGATCTCAGCTGACTCTATTAGAGTACGTATTAGTCCAGATCTTGTTGGTTAGTCTGACAAGAGGGAAGAGTCCACGATTCGGCAATCTAAATTAGTTGAATTAATTTATGAAGCTATGTTTGTAGGTAGATAGTTATTACAACCATTAAATGGAAGTCTGTAGATTCATGTAGAAGCAATTTTCAGGTTTCCTATACATAGAAGAAGAACTCTAGGTGATAAAAAGAGAGAAAGAGAGAACTCTAGGTGATAAAAAGAGAGAAAGAGAGAACTTTGAGTAGAGAGTGAAGTTTAATCTCAAGATTTTGTGTGATTGATTATGTCAAAGAGCCGAAGCTTTGTCCTCTCTGTCATATCTACAACAACCTTGTCGGACGACCTTCATTGGCCGTCGAAAATCCGACGGGAATCTGTATAATTAAAAAAAAATATATATCTTCAAAACAAAGTGGGCAATTGGAAGTTCGTCCAATAATCAAGAAGATATCCTAGCATTATGGAAATGGTTAACATTTGAGTATGCCATTAATACTTAGGTTAAGGAGACCCAATAAATCCATTTCTCAAGTTGAAAAACTATACACAAACAAAACTAAATAGGAATTTCTAGTTTTCTTTTAAGGAAGAAATTCATTTCGAGAAAGTGGTTTCTTACATCCATGGATGTGGTTGAATACCCTCATGGATGTGTTTGAATAACATCATTTTATTCCCCTAATGATATAAAATTTCTTTTTTATCAAAGACACCCAACTTTATTTCTTACAATGGGTAGAGTTCCTAAGTTACCCATGTAGTTCTAGGATTTGTTGGAATGCATTTTTGCACCATTGGTAATTTCATTGGTCACCTTATGAATTTGTTCAACCCACAACCTTTGAAGAGGGTTTGTCCTAGAGTTAATATATATAAATATACATATATTTAGCAGTGAGAAATTTGATCCAGAGCCATAATTCATTACAAGGACCCTACCTGAAGATTGCTACTTAGTTGATTACTTTGGTAGTGACATATTTCATGTTCCTTGTCCCTTCAATTTCAAATTCTTCCATGGTATTTCTTCTTTACTCATTTTCTTTAATATCTTGGAACCCTATCTTATGTTACTATTACCATGGCTGTTTCTTATAATGAAGGGTTTATCATGGCAAGCTCAATCTTTGTGATCAAAATCACAAGTGTAAATCTTAGAAATGATGGAAGCTTGGGCACCATTCTCAGTGATTTGGGGAAGTTCTGGGCATGTGGAATCCCTAATAAAGTGATGAACAACAATCTATTTCCAATTCTGTGCATAAACCAACCCTAAAAAAGTGATAAACATCAACCTTTTTCCAACTCTTCCAAAAATGAGACGGCTAAAACTTGAAATAAGAATGCTTGAAAATTTTGTTTGTGTAATAAAACATGTATTTTAACCTTCAAATAAGAAACAACAATAGTTTGGGCATCATTATCAGTGATTTGTTGAAGTTCTGGGCATATGGAAGCTCTCATAAAGTGATGAACAACAATATTTTTTTGAATCTTGGGCATGAACCAGCCCTAAAAAAGTGATGAACACCAACCTTTTTCCAATTTTGGGCATGAACCAACCTAAAAATACATTTATGGGCACACCTGTGTGTGGGAAAATTGTTAAAGGGACATAATTAGGAATCCTATAAATTTTCAGACCTCTCCATTGCAGTGAACCTTCATCGTTTCCTAAATCTAGGCATATTTGAGCCATTAATCAATAGTGATCATGCCTTAAAATTGTTTCTAAGGTAATTTGGGGCAAACTTGCTCATGATTTAGACTTATTTTGGTTACCAATAGCAGTTTCTAACAACAACATAGCCTTGGAAATTGGGCATGAAGTTTGAAAGAAGTCATAGTAGCAACATAATAACATATTCAAGTGTTGAAAAAGAAACCTAAGATGAGTAAGAATCCTAGCTCTAAAATGAACATGGAGACTTCCAAAGCAGATATGAAACTATCCTTCTATATATTTCATTTAAGGTGATGTTTTTTCCTATTTGGTGAGGCATCCGACCATTGGATGTGTTTACTAAGTGTCCATCCTCCAAAAGAACCTTATCTTACAGTTTGGTCTAATTTTAATTATGGGTTTTATCACTACTAAGTGTTTTAACTTACATTTTTTAATACAAACCATTCTAATGGATATTTTAAAAGAACTATAGGTTTATCACTTTAGAGGTATAACGCATCGCAATTGATATGCAAATATTTTCAAATATATCCTTCATAAGATGAAATGTACATGCAATTTAAAATGCGATAAAAACACTTCTTTAATAAACCAATTTCTATCGAGAGCGAATTTAGTCTATTACCATTAAAAAAAAAATTATTCATTACGGAAAGGAAAACCCTTGTTTAAATAAAACACTAACTAAAGCCTTAAAGTTATGTCCCAAGCTACATAAGCAAGATGCATTGTTTTAGAATTGAAAGTGGCAAACCTAGTGGGTTTGGTGACAACAATACTAGTCGAATATATATGTTCTATGTATTGTTTTCGAGACCTGAACCTACTTAAGGAGATGAGAATTTCAAGTTTAACTCTCAGAAACGATGGAAGCTTGGGAATCATTCTCAGTGATTTGGGAAAGTTCTGGGCATATGGAAGCCCTAATAAAGTGATGAACATGAATATGTTTCCATTTCTGTGCATAAACCAACCCTATAAAAGTGATAAACATCAACCTTTTTCCAACTCTTGCAAAAATGAGACGGCTAAAACTTGAAATAAGAATGCTTGAAAATTTTGTTTGTGTAATAAAACATCTATTTTAACCTTCAAATAAGAAACAACAATAGTTTGGGCATCA
The DNA here is from genome assembly GCA_001517045.1 of Pseudotsuga menziesii. Classification (NCBI taxonomy): domain Eukaryota; kingdom Viridiplantae; phylum Streptophyta; class Pinopsida; order Pinales; family Pinaceae; genus Pseudotsuga; species Pseudotsuga menziesii. The sequence continues at coordinate 61,029 of LPNX010538479.1, forward strand.
TTCTCAGTGATTTGTGGAATTTCTGGGCATATGGAAGCTCTCATAAAGTGATGAACAACAACCTTTTTTTGAATCTTGGGCATGAACTAGCCCTAAAAAAGTGATGAACACCAACCTTTTTCCAATTCTGGGCATGAACCAACCCTAAAAATACATTTATGGGAACACGTGTGTGTGGGAACATTGTTAGAGGGACATAATTAGGAATCCTGTAAATTTTCAGACCTCTACATTGCAGTGAACCTTCATCGTTTCCTAAATCTAGGCATATTTCAGCCATTAATATGCAGTGATCATGCCTCAAAATTGTTTCTGAGGTAATTTGGGGAAAAATTGGTCATGATTTAGACATATTTTGGTTACCAATAGCAATTTCTAACAACAACATAGTCTTGGAAATTGGACATGAAGTTTGAAATAAGTCATAGGGCAACATAATAGCATATTCAAGTGTTGAAAAAGAAACCTGAGATGAGTAAGAATCCTAGCTCTAAAATGAACATAGAGACTTCCAAAGCATCTATGAAACTATCCTTATATATATTTGATTTAAGGTTATGTTTTTACCTATTTGGTGAGGCATCCGGCCATTGGACATGTTTACTAAGTGTCCATCCTCCAAAAGAACCTTATCTTATAGTCTGGTCTAATTTTAATTATGGGTTTTATCACTACTAAGTGTTTTAACTTACATTTTTTAATACAAACCATTGTATATTTTAAAATAAATCTAGGTTTATCACTTTAAAGGTATAATGCATTGCAATTGATATGTAACTCTTTTCAAATATATCCTTCATAAGATGAAATGTACATGCAATTTAAAATGCGATAAAAACAATTCTTCAATAAACCAATTTCTATGGAGAGAGAATTTAGTCTATTACTATTAAAAAATAAAATATTCATTGCAGAAAGGAAAACCATTGTTTAAATAAAACACTAACTAAAGCCTTAAAGTTATGTCCCAAGCTACATAAACAAGATGCATTGTTTTAGACTTGAAAGTGGCAAACCTAGTGGATTTGGTGACAACAATACTAGTCGAATATATATGTTCTATGTATTGTTTTCGAGACCTAAACCTACTTAAGGAGATGATAATTTCATAAATACAAAAGTTGCAACAACACCTATAAACATAAATTTAAACCTGACATGTAGCATTGTCCCCATTGTCCCTATTTGGATTTCCATCACCTATGTGAGAAACCAAAGCAACATAAGAAACCAATTAAAGACATATTGTCTGACAAATAAGAACAAATTAAAAAATAGGATTAAAAACTTACAAGAATGTGATCATCATAACTGCAGAGAACTAAGTCAGTTTTTATACCCTGCATAGAGGTAAAACTAGGTTGAATATTATTCTTAAAAAATGTCTAAAGATAATCCAATATAAATATCATTCGAAATGAAACACTAAACCAACCAGGATTTTTTTTCCAGAAGAGACAATCAATATGGTGGTAGGGAATTTAATCATTTAATGCAAGATGGAATTTCTAGACAACAGTGGCATGCGGTAGATGTTGGTTTAGTGTTACAATAAAATTACAATGAATAGACTAAAAGAACAATCTATTATTGCATGGGAGGTGGCATACAGACATGAGTTAAACATATGCGAAAAGTTATTACAAGATGTCCCTTGTTATAAAGAGAGACCTATAATCAAATCCAAGGTGCCCTTACAAATTGGTAAAGAGGGACCATGAATCGGTTTTGACAGTCAATGAACTCAGAAAAAAGAAGCAACCACAATTAATTCAGGGCTGAAATCACTCCCCCAATTTGGACTATTGATTTAGAGCTTCGATACATAAATCTCAAGTATGGAAACTCATCACACTTGTGATACCCACAGTTATCTATTATATACAATAGGAATTTTAACGATATGGATGTGGCTGGTTATTGCACAGGAGGATGAGAATCCAAGGAGGGATTGAGTTTTCTCTTTAGTCGAGTACAACCATGTATTTATAACAAATAGGTAGTGGTGATAAATTTGATCCCGATCCAAAATTCATTACAAGGACCAAGCAGCAGCCCCTGCTGCCATTTCAGAATTCTCAACCTCTTTACCTCTCTACATGGAGTTGTCAATCACAAATATTTACAGTCTGAAGCATAAAATATCAAAGTTTTGTAGGGGTTACAATATTAAAGTTTAATCAAGCTTGTAATATTCATGAAAACTCATTTCACTCTTGAGTCCCTTCAATTCATTCAATTGGTCCATTCGGTTCATAGGTTTTTCATTGGATGGACCGTGAGTGAGGTGAACAACCAGCTGCCTTTGACCATGTGTACAAACTGTAACCCTAATAAGAGAGCGATACGAGACTGAAGAGAACTTGCATATAGGAAATTAAGAGTACAGTTTATGGCATAAATGCATGATACAATAGAGGAAACTCAAGTTCCTATATTGAAGCTTCATATGCATGACTAACCGCTCAGTAACTTGAAATGATGTTTGTTAATTAAATGACTAGTAAATAATCACTTCCTAATCAAGCATACCAATAATACCTTTGAAACAAGTAGTGAACTTACTTAGTATAATGTTTACAGACAAACATGTATTGTCAAAAATATTAAGTTTGGACTAACAAGCACAGGATTTACATATACATCTAGACAAAGTAGTTTCATAGTGTTTGAGAGGGTATTCAAAAAATGGATTGAAATGCTACAATAAATGTTTCAAACTTCCATTTCAAAACATTCATAAAAAAATGAATTTCAAATTGAAACTACACATCGAAATGTGATAGAAAATCTTCATGCCATTGCTCCATGTGTAATCAGTACTGGTAATCATGATTTTTGTTATTTAACATTACTAACGAAAAATATGCAGTGTACACCTCAAGGAGTGCACAAGACGTTTTCAGATTTCATTTAAATCATTTTGAGTGTTGTCGGACTTTGCATAAGAAGAAAACAATGAATGTGTATTGAAGTGTTAGCTCTATGAATGCGGATAGAGCACATGCATCATTGGATGATACAACCATAGGACACTTGCCTGCAAGATCACAAAAAAAACTTGCATGGTTGTTCCAAATAAAATATTCTGGCCTAAATCTAATGCAATCAAGGAATTGAAATACTTTCCAAAATTAAGAAATAGAAGGATAAGCATACAACTAAAGAAAAAGATGTGTATACACACCACGATATGACAGTCAAACAAAATAAGTCTCTCAATGCAACCTCTGCATTCTAAAAAAAAGATTTTGATTATAACAGCACTGTAGTTGCATATTTTACCTGTAATAGATACTTGCATACTTTTACTGGAAACTCCTTGAAGAGTTGAGTATTGAACATAAAATAAAGAGCATGTGAAAGCAGTATTTATGGGATTTTAAAATAGACAGAAAAGTATCCCTTGAAGTCAAATTTGCATTATGAATTTAAATGTTTATCTTGTACTCCAACTATCAATGACAGGAAATATCCTAACTAGAACAGTACAAAACTGAAAGAGAATTTCGCTGTAAGCTTTGAGACAATTTTTGCTGTGATATTTCTGTCACCTTGGATTTATCACTGCAATTTGACTCTAGCCTAATAAAATATACACCATTGTCTGAATTCATTTGGTCGGGAAAACATTCTTCATGCATTAATGTGCTATCCACAGGTTTTGTATATTCATTCCAAATGGTTGACTAGGACTCCATTCTCTCCAAGTAATCATGAAGCTATTTCTTTCAACTATCTGTGTCCTCAAATTTAATAGATAAAAATTTGTTACCTTGTCTTATGGTCAATGTGTCCCTTCCCTAGTCATGAATTGTTTAAGCCTTCTTAATACACAAGTTTCCAAAGAAATATAAGTATGTAAGATTTGTTGGGTAGGTGTTATAACTTAATGGAGCATAGGCTGAGTATAGTCATTACAGTGAAGCGTAAAAGTTCTTCATTCTCCTGAAGAAGAAGCCATCCATCATTCCCTCAAATCTCTCATTGTCATTCATTCCATCATTATGTCTCACATTCATGCTTAAGTGTTTCACACTTCCCATGTTGTTTTATCCATTTCTTTTTTTATTCAGTCTAGAATTTGACCAAAACCAACACCGTAAAAGAGGAATTTGTAGAGCTTGGATGAGAGGTAGATGGCCGTAGGAAAGTGTAGAGGCTGGGAAATCTAACAGAATGGTATCCTACTCAAAGAGTCTACAATGGCATGCAAATGGTAGGTCTCAATGTTGAGACTACTAATGAAGATAAATGAAGATAAGGAAATGGCAGATCTCGAGGAAGAGAAAGGCACTTAATATTTAGATACACTTTTATTTGAGGAGCCCATCAAGCATAAGGATTCACACTACAAACATGCATTGTAAAATAAGAAACATATCTTCAAATACTCAACCAAATATTCAACTTGAACTTGATTACGCTTCCCTAAAACAAGCTCTAGCAATTGACAAACACTCTCAATGTCAATATTTTTTTGTTTGTCCTATATATGTTGAGCTCAAACAACCTCAAAAGAAGAGAAGGAACTGGAAATTGCGATCCCCCTGCAATTGTTATGTCTTTTCCTTGATCATTATTTTTTATGGTACCAACCAGGAAAACCCTAGTCCTTGTGATTCTGAAACACTATTCCATTCAGACCACTTTGTCAACTTCAGGATCAGTTTACGTAGAGCCACACATAAAAATGCAAAGTCACTTGCTGTGTATTGAACCTATTAGATATTGAATTAGATAACAATTATTATAGAATACTTTTTTCTGATCCAAACTAGTGGTTGAATCATGGAATGGATTCTACAGGTTGCATGGCTGCATAATCTATCTCTGAGACCTTTTGAAACAAATTCAAGCTGGCTTCTGCATATCTCTTCTCAGTCTTCTTCATCCATGTCAAGCTATTCCTTTGTTGTTGGAGGTACTATTAGCTCTTTGATGGTGGAGGAACATTGAATATTGCATTGGATAAAGGTATTGATAAGATGCTGGTCCAAACTGGTGGCTGAATAGTGGAATGCTCCTACAGGTTGCATGGTTGCATGGTCTATCTCCTAGACCTTTTGAAACATAATCAACTTGCTGCAGATTTATTTTTAGTCGACTCCTTCACTGAAGTCAATATGATCCACAATTCTGAATCTATTACATTTGCTGTTGGAGGTCATATTAGATATTTGATGGCCAAATAACATTGAAAAGTGCATTAGATAAAAGTACTGATATGATACATATTTTTAGGGACTCCAAACTGGTGATTGAATGGTGTAATGTTTCCCAAGGTTGCATAATCTATCTCCAAGGATTTTTTAAACAAATTCAATATGCTACAGGTCTCTTTTCAGTCCCCTTCACTCATCTCAAGATGAACCAAAATTATGAAGCTATATCCTAATTTGTTGTTGAGGTCCTATTAGCTATTTGATAATGGAAGAACACTAAATAGATAAAGGTATTGATAGGATACAGGTTTTCAGAGATTCCAAACTGGTGATTAGATGGTGTAATGGCTCCTACATGTTGCATAATCAATCTCCCATGCCTTTTGGGACAAATTCAAGCTATTGCAGGTCTCTTTTAGTCTCCTTCAGTCATGTCAAGAGGATCCACAATTTTGAAGCTATTACCTTTGTTGTAGGAGGTCCTGTTAAATATTTGATGGTGGAAGAGAATATAGGGGGTTCTACCCCTGCTGATCTCTAATATTTTCTTCTACTGCTTGACTAAGGATTTGAATGTGAACTTGGCAATATACCCAAATATCTTTACATTAAAGCACATTGTGGTCATTGACATCCCTGAATCTTGGTGCATCCTTATTTCCAAAAAGTGTGATGCAAGATTGGGAGGTAACATCCCCAAGCATAATTCATGGTCCTGAAGATGGACCCATTAGTAGAATCCAAAACATTGAATTGAACATCCATGATAATGTGGTTGTAAAACCAGAAAACCCACAACTACAACAGGTTTTTGGTTACAAAAATGCTACTGTTCCATATAATGGTAGTTTCAAGACATTTGAAATGTGAAATGTTAATGTGACATTTGGTAGCTACCCTCAAAGAGTTCCATCCTATCATCAATTGCAAGAAATCCACTACATGTTCAATACATTCTTATGTCTTGTTGTGTGGTAACTATGCACAATGTGGCACCTCGATTGAGATAGTCTAAGAAGACAAATAAGAAAATTGTAAATATAGGCATGGAATCCCAATATCCTAGTGTTGTTAGTCACAACCCACAAAAAACAACCCCTAACAAAAGGATTCAAGAAGGTGACTTTTAATAGACATCTATATCAACATAATGTCTACCGAAGATCCTAAATTTAAGAGAGTTTGCACACATATGTTCCCATTCAAATGGATGTTTTATTTGTCTATTTTCTATGATCCTTTACTGAATATGTATCATCCATAAATATCAAGATCCAAAAAGTGTATAGGCTGAGTGGGCCTAATGGATAAAGAACAAGTGATATCTTCGTTGAGATCATAGGTTCAATTAAGGAGGGCGGTAGGGTATGTGCATGTGTTGATTGAAAGCACCATAAAATTGCAGAATATTTATAGATGTCTTTTACGTAGAGAACAACCAAAACATGTCTTATACGCAAAACACACACACACACACATATATTATACATTCAAATTGCAAAACATTTATGTTAAATTAGCACTTTCGTTGCTACGTTCGTATTAAAGCCATTCTAGCTAATATGTTTTTCCCTTAAATTTCCATTTGGTGCTAATAATAATTTATTGACTTTTAAATTAGTTCTAATTAATTATATTTATGTTTGTAGCATTACCACGGTTGGAAACCTATGTAAAGTGACTAAAACTTTGACCTGGGAACTTTTTATAATAAGTATCAGTAGTAAACAATGTTATATAGAAAGTCTGATATGACTTTGAGCTTGTTCTGGGTAGAGTTTGTGGATATTTGAGAAGTAAATCCATGTCTATGGGAATTTTGGTGTAATGAATAACAATAATGACCCTAAATATCCATGTTGTTGGGCACATCCTGGTCCTTAAAATCATTTCTCAGCCCTATTTGACCTCCTAGTGAGCAGTAATCCAGTTTTGGGAAGATGTATTGATGAGAATAGCTCTAAACATTGAAATCTAGGAAAAATTAATGGGTATAACACAACAATATTAGGTTTCAAAATACCATGTTTGGGTAAGATATGTGTAAATAACAATAGCATAAAAGTGTGCTTAGGCATATTGTAGTAGCAAAGAACTATCTCTTGGCATCGAATCAACAGTAACACTTCATCATTATCATTTCTAGGAAGATCACATGGCATATTATGTTGATTTTTAAGCACTGTAGGGTGAACTTTTCACAAGTGTTGAACCGACTGGCTTGTCTTCACTTTCATTGAGGGCTAATCCACCTTTGACTCATGTTTCAAGAGTTTTGTGCACCTTTCCTAGCATAATGAAGGTACAATCTAGGAAATAAAAACTCAGTAGTGAAGAAGTATTGCAACATTGATGTGTTATAAAGGCTCCTCTATATATCACATGAGGCTTAAAAATGTTGATCCAATCCACATATGTCATCCTTAGAGGAATCCCGGTCCATTTACGAGGTATTTCAACTATGTCTACATAGAATTGAGGACACCATTGAAAGTCTTCTTTCAGCAAGCGCTCAACCTTGGAGGATACTTTTCACTGAAGGAAGGCCTTGTTTCTATATTAATTGAGTATTGGATCAGTCCATTTGATATATAGAGACCAATATCTCTTAGAAGTTTTTTTTTTTTTGCTATATGAATATTATTGGAGGGGCATCTTTCTTGAAGGTGACTTAGGGGAGACACAACATAAGTTTAGGTTTCCTTTCAGTTTTGAGAGGCCTTCTCTTGGACACTTTTGTGGACAATGTGAAACATTGCATATTAGGGGATTTTGGAGGTTGGGGTTTGCTTCTACTTTTCATCATCCATCATTGCTTTATGGAGGATGTTTTTACATGTGGAAGATATCTTGGTGTAATTTGAAATGCAAAAATAAGTCCTTATTTAGAATTTAGATTTAAAAGAGTAGAAAATAAAGAAAACATGACTCACCCACAAAGAAAATAGTGTTCCCTCTTATGATATTCAATTCAATGTCATGCACATGCATATAAGTTTTACTTCGGTGATTCAATGTTCAAACAATACGACGAAAGAATAAAATGTAATTCATAGCCATATGTTCGAAGACAAATTGCCATTTCCCATATATTTTCATGTACATATGGAATTCATAGCTAGATGGAATTGGTAAAGTATTATTAAGGGGCCAGTTATCCTGATAAATCAAACTATTTAAGGTAAATTTTTAGATCAGATAGAATAAAATTCACCTGGATGTATGGTAATCATCATCATCAACTAAATGTGTGTGTCTGCACATGTATAAATACCCAATACATAGTTCAATCAAACAAAAGAAAACATAATTATACCTTGGTTTGTGGAGCTTCCCACTGTCTTCTTTTGCTTTACCTTTCAAAATATCATTCAACATACTTCAAATTTTTTCATGTTGCAATAGTTTCATGTTAGGACCCATAAAAAAAAATTATGTTTGTTTATGAAAATAACAAAACTAATCTAAATAAATACAATTTTATTACAATGTAAATTACAATACTATTCAACTATTCAAGTAAATTAATTGTTAATAATAGATCACTTGATAAAACATAGATAACCAAAAACACTATGTATATAAGGACATCGATGACATCAAAACACCATTTCTTGCCTCTTAACTATGAAAATGTTTCTCAACGCTATCTGTAACAAGTTCCAATGGAGGAGTCAAATAGAAATAGTGAAAATTATACACTAAAATTATAGAAATAATTGTATTTTAATGTATTCTTCCTTACCATTCATTGAGCTCCTCTCTGTTTTGAGAATAATTTAATATTCTCTACTAAACAGGACCAACCACGTGAAGGTGGAAGCTCTTATGGCCCCTCCCCCCCTCACATCACTCTCAAATCCCCAAACCCAATGCATCTACTTGCAAATAACAATTTATTTCACTATTTCACAATGCAAATAACAATGAATCTACACTGCAAATAACAATGCATCTACTTCAAATTATTTCACTCAATAGTTGAAAGATGATTTCATTAAATCATTCATTAAACCATTCAATCATTCAAAATCTAAAAATACCATCCATTAAACCATTCATTTAGTCAATGGCAGATAAAAAAAACAGTAAACCATTCATTTAACCATTCGTTCATGAAACAGAGGAAAAACCATATAATTTTTTTTATTATAAATAAGAATTACTCAAAATTTGTTTTGTCACTTCCATTTTACTTTTCTTCTCTTTAAATATTTAGTTAGAGTCACATCTTTCGGAATCTGATCCTCAGTCTCCCTACTAGACTGCTCGTAAGGTTGAACTTCCGGCGGGGGGCAATGAATTTCTGCAATAATGTCAAAATATTTCATTAATATATTTTTATTTTTATAAATACGAGTAATTCATTTAAAAAACATTACGAATGTGTTTTTTTACCTACCAAGGTCACATCAGCATGTTCATCATTATCCTGTACAGGCTCAACCTGTTCAGTGTTATCTGCACCTACATGCTCTGCAGTTGAATTGTGTAGAATTAGAATTAATGTTCATCATCTACAATTATCTATACAAAACAATAGCATATTAATAAATTCATTACCAGGAATCAAAGCATGATCTTCATCCGGTTGGCCATGTACATGGATTGGTTTGGTCACTGGGACCAACATTGCCTTGACCACCACTGCAAAGCTCCATAACATGCTGTAAATTCAAACCATTGTATTATAAGTTCAATAGCATATAAAATTAAATATTATAAAGTTCTAAATGAATTTACATTATTATTCGGGAACTTCCAATTTTTTACATCTCTGTAACAACAATTAAATCTTTTCTTCAATCTCTTATGTTTGTGGAACTGTCATTGTCAGAAGAATTAGTTCCTCAATTTGTTTTTACCTGGACTTCTGTAGCACCCTCAACAGGTCTGCAGACCCTCTAATTTCACTATCTTTCATCAATTGGGAGACCTCATTCTGTAAAGAGTGTTGAGACGGTGTTTCATAAATCGAATCCCCTGTCTGCAACAGAAACATATAAAACATTGGTTAGTCTTTGAAGCAATAGTGTGTGCAAAAAATTATATTAACAAAAATTGTCTATCATGATAGATTCACAAGATTACTTGATGCCTAGACGAGGGTGTGGTATGATCAACAGTTGGGAGCTTACCTCGATCAACCACCTACAAAAAAAGTAGAGAACATTATCACAATGAACGCAATATGTAAAAGCTAACAAATGAAGAACAAAAGCACACATTATGCTACATGTTTATATGTGTACATTTTTATTTAGAATGTGGAATTACATTTAGGTTTTCAAGTTGCCTCGAGCCTCCAGTCGTCTGATCAACAGTTGGGGACTTTCCCCAGTCAACCTGCAAAAAAGGTAGACAACATTATCATCATGAACGCAAACATAAAAATGAAAAAATACATAACATAATAAACATTATGCTACACGATATACATGTTTACGATTTTAAAGTATTTGAAATAGAGAATTACATTCATGTTTTCATGTTGCCCTGATGATGTAGTTGACTGATCAATAGCCGGTTGGCTTCCTTGATCAACACTCTGCATGGAAAATAGATAACATTATATAAACGAACCAAATATACTAATGAAAATACATAACAACAAATCTATTTGTCCATCCTAAATTTATTACATTGCCAATATCGATGTATACCTGCCGCATTGACTCAGGTTTACAAACATCTATGTAGAGGGAGGTGCCCTTGAGAGAACCCTGCATCAAAAACATACTAAAAATTACCTAATGAAACCAGAAAAGTAGAAAATTATAATTATATACTAACGAAAAATCCTATAGATGTTAAAATAATTAATAAAATCTTGGTTAAATTGTTGGATGTACTACAATCATACTAACCATGTTGGTATCTACACGATTCAAATTGTAATTAATAAGAAGTTCTTCGCCAGTAGCTATTGATTTAATTGCACATACAAAGACACGGTTTCCTTCACGTGACTCGAATATGCAGTTGGGTTGCTTAGGTGTAGACCCCGGTTGTGTACTGTTTATAAACCCCACAATATTACCAGTTTTTTTTGGCCTTCCGTCCATGTACAATGCTGCTCCTTTATTTTGAGCTTTGTTTTTCAGTTGTATATAATTCGCTGATAACCCATATCTACGCATACTTCGTGTATATTGGACTAGGTGCATCTAATCACTATAGTTGTAAGAGGGTCCAACATACTCCATCAATTCTATACATCTGTTGTATCCAACCCTTTATGCCATCCATGCAAAACAACCCCAATCCATGCAATGACGATGATGCAATTGCATATATCCTCTCATTCACACAAAAATCAGTGTTTACTTGAGGAAGATCCCAAGGCACCCATTGTTTCACTAGGTGTTTGTACCTTAAGGGCACGTCGATGTCTCCCACTATCTCATCATCATAGGAACATGACCCCCTTCCTTTGAGAAAAAATTCCATGTGTTTGTTGAATTTTATTCTGATCTTTTGACATCTAGTTGATCTATCCCTTGTATACCTACTGGATGTCTCACTTTCCTCTAGCCTTCCCAAACTCCCCTCACTGGAGGAAGACAGGTCTGGAAAATACCTATTTGGTTCTACCTGCACCATGGCCGGAATAAAATTTGGCAAAATCATATCAAAATACTAGAAAAAAACTTGGAAAGACTTATAAGCAAAAAACTTGTAAAAGTTTCCTACTTCCTAAAGAAAAAGCTTGTCAAGAATGAGTTTGGGTAATAGGTGTGGGCATTTGGTAGCCCTAAAATTTCTAATGCATGCCCCTCTTTTAGTTACATACAAGTCTCCATTCTCACTTATTGCTTGCATTTCCTTTTCCTAACATGTATTGGGTAGGCTCACAAAATATCATGTTATAAATGGGCACTATGATATGCTCACAAATATTTATATAATGTATTATAAATGTGTGTTCCTAAAGGATTTGGCAATATACATGGATGGGCACTATGCTTGTTCACCATTGCTTTCAAGTATCGGGAAATATGTTAGAAACATACATCACATATAGCATGTATAATGACATGTAGAATGTTGGAGCGATTATGGTGGTTGTGTATTTGGATTTGCAGGTGCTCTTATTACTGGAATAACCCCCTTTCAACAATAATATTTGCAGATTTAATGAGTCTATGTCTAATGCTCTTAGTGCTCATTACATTCAAGGATCCAATGCATAGGACTCTGCAATCCATAACAACAAACACTACACAAACTTAATTCAGAGGAGTTCCAAATGCCCTTTGTCCATTCACAAACTTCATATGTATGCTCTAAATTGTGCCCATTGGAATTTGGCCTTTCAACGTTGTCAAGCTTGAGATGAACTATTATGCATATGCAACAAATATAGCACTGCAATTTATGCTAATATATGTTTGTACAGGGCCTGGAGGTTCTCCTTTAATGGACTATCTTCTTGAAAGAACATATCTTCGCATTCATCTACATTTAATTCGGATAGAAGTGATACAGAGTTGTTATGTTGGTCACTTCCCTCAAAAAGCATCTTTGACTTGAGTTCCTTTTTCGAGGAATCTTGGTTAATCTCTTCTTCCAAATTTCTAGGTCACTTCTCCACTCTACATTGGACCGATTATTCACTTTCTTGGCCACTCCTATCTCCTTACTCTACACTCGTTGTTGTAACCGTTACTTTTGATGGTTGTAAGTGCTTTTTAGTTTTCCCATGAATGTTGTTGTGATGTTGTAGATGATTATCCATTTTACCTAATATGTTTTATGATCTTTTCCATCATTTCTAGGGTGCACATACCTATTGTTTATAAATTCTTAAGCTTGAAAGCTCAAGGGCCTAAAAGTGCCCAGATCTCATGTGGGACCCTTTAAGAGTCATAGTAACAACTATTGTTAGAGGATTTCATTCTCCAAATGATACACCAAAACCATACTTATCGGTTAATATTTGTGTAGGGATGTTTTTCTCTCTCCCATAATTTATCATACTAATGAAATTGTGACTATCAAGTCAATGCCTTATTTGCATAGTGGCAATCCTACAACACTACACTAGAATTTCTTATGACTAACTCATGAATATTCCCATGATTATTAAATATACATCTATAAACCACTATTGTGGTTTCATCATTGCTCCCATTCAAGAGCAAAAAAGTAGACATTATTTCTCTCCCTACATTAAGTCCACGTGTACATAATGACTAGCTTTGGTACTTCCTAAATTTTCACTCTTCCTTTTGACAACAAAAGTGAAACATGAAACAATATACTTACTTTCAGGATCTTGCATAGCTGATGCCTTTGATCAAACTGTATAAGTACTTTGTTCCCAAATTAAATATTTTGAGACCTACGAACGAAGGGGACCAGAGAGATAAATGGTTGAAGGACTTCAATGGAGGATGAATTGATGCCCTATTCTACCTACCCAAAGGTCCTTTTATAATGAAGATTATTGCCAACTTATCATTGATTTGTAGTCTTCTATTTTTCACCAATATTGCTAAAGGAAACACAGTTTTATGCTGATCTAGTATGTATCTTCATGTCACAGGTTCTGCCTTGTAGATGAATATGGAACCCTAGAAGGTAGTGTTGATTTGGAAATATGATTTTACAATGTTCCATCCCATATTTAAGACAATATTGGAGAGTAATTTATGGTATAACATTAACATATTAATTTTCAACCCTAAGTAAACACTAACTTGAACAGAGTTGGGAGATTTCAAGTAGGTACCACCAAAATATTGGAAGAAATCAGACCAGCTGCTACAGGCATTCTTGGAGGCATATTTGCTAGTGGTAACCTACAACAATTATATATATATATATATAATCCATGGTGGTGAAGAGCTGACATTTCTAGATCTGCTACTTGGCACATTCAGGAATGAAAACAATGTTTTAAATACATTTATATCAGTCTGTAATATTTGCTGATTTATTCCTTTTAGCTTGTCATGATGATGCTTGTTTTCCCATATTGATTTTCAACTTTAAGGAAACCCTAAGGCAATCGCATAGTAGAAAGAACCAAAAAAGACTATTCTGCACACATCAAAAGGCTCTTAAATTAACTGTATCATGCCTTCCTCAATGATTTGATGAATCCTTCGAAAATGTCTTATAAATATAGTGAGACAAGGCTCAAAACACTTACCTAAAGAGATTGTTGCCTTTTCTCTTTATCATTAATTTCTATGATATGTGTTTCAAGTGATGCTAATGTTGTTCATCCTATGTTATTCTCTTGTCAATTTCCTAATAAGGTGGCATGAAATGGATTGCATTCTACTTTGATCAATCTGACAAAGTCTTTTTCTCCAACCAACCATATTAAACTTGAATGGATTTTGGACCTTTCCTCTCTTTCCACTTGGAGAAAAATGATCAAATGGTTTGGTTCACCTCCAACTTCGAACCAAGTTCTTATCCTTTTGTGATCACTCATCAAGGAGGCATAGATTAACCTAATGTTGTCAACAAGAACACCATTGTCTTCTTTATCATTAGTTTCTATGATCTATGTTTCAAGTGACACTAATGCTTATTCATCTTTTATTATTCTATTACCATTTGTGTAAGATATTGTTGTCATTTTCAAAAACTTGATGTTTGAAACAAATTGTAGTCTTATAGACTCTTTGAGATGTTAGGATTATTAATCCTCCCTTGTCCAAATTTGGTCATATGTCTAAATTAGGAGTCATGTCTAAATCGGGAGTCAATCCAGTCTATTTATAGTCATTAGCACCATTGGTTAAACTTGACCTAATTGGGGCACATGTTTCAGTAACCAAAGTGTGGGGAACACTAATTGAGACTCACTGCCACTTATTGCACTTGATTGCATAAGTTTAGGAGTCTCCTAGATCAATCCCTACAATTTAGGAAG